>MU724422.1:125604-188008 GCA_026770625.1 Nicotiana glauca | reverse complement strand
CATAATCATTAACTACAAGATTAATCTACTTGAATCCACGTTAATTGCAAGAGAAGATTGCCTAAAGTAGGCTAATACAAAGTGTCTCGTGCTCAGCTGCTCAGATAAATTCCAAAAACTACTCCTAAAAAAATAAAATTTTCTATTTATACTACACAGGAAAAACCAGACAAAAATACCCCTGAGGGTCTGACGCGGACCGCATAGAAATGGCATGCGGCCGCGTAGGGCAACTGGTCTTCATATCTGGGCTTCTGGACTTGAGGATGCGGACCGCTTAGAAATATCACGCGGCCGCATAGGTTGAGTCATGCGGACCATATGGAAATGGTGTGCGGCCGCATAGGATTAGTCATGCGGACCGCGTGGAAATGGTGCGCGGACGCACAGTAGAAATCGTCCTATATTGGCTATCTGATCTTTCATCATTGCGGACCGCATGGAAATGAATGCGGTCCGCGTAGAGCTTCTTCAGAATTGTTGCTTCTCTGAACTTTTCTGCGTGGCCGCATGACAAATCAGTGCGGACCGTGCAGTTTGGGCTTTAACTTGATAACTGTCTGAACCTTCTTGTGCAGCCGCACATCAAAAAATAGTGCGGTCCGCACAGGTCACCTGTTTCCCAATTTTCAGTTATCTTTTGGCGTTTGGCAGGTTTCACTCTTTTTTTAGCCAATTTGTGATATTCATCATCTAGTCACTCAAACCTGCAATCAAGCGCAACTTGTAAGAAATTCAGGACTAATCAAGAGCAATTTATGCACAAAGCTCAGGTCATAATGGGTATAAAACATGCACAATTCATAGTTATCAGTACACCACAGCGGTACTCAGTAAGAGCCAAGCCTAACCTCGATTGGGTAGTGACGAGGAAAGGTCAGGGCCCTACTGAGGCAAGAATATAACAGTAGCAATAATTAACAGTGTGGAAATCTGACAAAAATTATAAATGCAGCAGTGTAATAAGGCAAATCAATGAAGCAATAATAACTACAAGGATAAAGCAGAAACACAGGGTAAACACAGCTCAATCTCAAATATCAATGACGGTCTCCCAGGATACCGTCCCGTAGCCCTCTCCTCAACTGTCCAATGGATCTCCCGGGATACCGTCCCGTAGTCCAATCATTTATGTGCAGGGGATCTCCCGGGATACCGTCCCATAGTCCCAAAATAAAAGTGCAAGGGGATCTCCCGGGATACCATCCCGTAGTCCCAAAATAAGAGTGCAGGGGGGATCTCCCGGGATACCGTCCCGTAGTCCCAAAATAAGAGTGCAGGGGGATCTCCCGGGAATCTAACCCGTAGTCCCAAGTAAACAAACAAAAGGGGGAGCTACCGGAATCCCACGTCCGTAGTCCCAATGTAAATACGCAATCACAGCCAGAAACAAACCAAGGAGTAAAGTACGAAAAACATAGCAACCGATAGAACTAGCCTAGCATGCTTCACGTAGTACTGTCAAAACAACTTAAGCAATTAGGCAGTTAAGTCAGCTGAACATGCTTTTCCTAATCTAGCACAAATTATAATTTCAAGCAAAGTACAGCAATTAAGAAAGGAAAACTGAAGTTCATTAACTTAAGTAAAAATTGGATTTTCGATAATTGGCTCAAGTACGCTCTCGTCACCTCACATACAAGGCACCTCAAATATCAAGTAAAATCCTAAGGGGAAAGGTCTCCCACACAAGGTTAGATAAGCCACTTACCTCGAACCGGCTCAATATCACTAGAAACTGCGCCCGTGCCACGAGTATCCGACTCCAAATGGCCCAAATCTATTCAAGTCAATTACATATCGTAAATAACATTGCAAACAACTTATTCCAATATAGAAATTAAAGCTAGGGCACGAAAAAAAGTAAAATGACCAAAATGCCCCTCCAGCTAATGCATCGAAATCGAATAATTTTCACGTTTTCAGAACCCTCGTACTCTCACGAGCCTAACCATATAAAAATCTCCCAAACCAGAGGTCAAATGCCCCCTCAAAACCCCAAAGCTTGGTATATGAACTTTTACCCCAAATTACCAAGTTTTTTTATCCTACATTCGAATTCAAATGATGTGTTTAGCTATATAATGATGAAACATAATGAAAAGGGATCAAAGAAATGTTACCCAATGATTTTCTCTTCAAAATCCACTAAAAATCGCCTTCTCCCATGCTCTTAATCGATTTTCAAAATTATGAAATTAAACCCTCGAAATTTTCTATTTTTGTCCTGATATTTCCACTTCTGCGGACGCGAGCTCCGCTTCTGTGGTTCCCAAGCCGCAGAAGCGAAAATACCAGAAGCCTGCTGCAAATTTTTCCTTCCAACTCTATAACTTGCCCGTTGAGCATCAGAAACACACCTGAGGCCCCCGCAGGACCTCAAACAAAAGCACCAATACCACCTAATACCTCATTCAAACTTGTACCAATCCTTAAAACACCTAAAACAACACCGGAAATCCAATTAAATCAAAGATTCAAGCCTAAGAACTTCAAATTCCAACAAAACACGCTTTCGATCAAAGACCTAACCGAACCTCGCCCGAATGACCTAAAATTTTGCACGCACGTCCCAAATGACATGACAGAGCTACAGCAACTTCCGGAATTCAAATCCGACCTTCGGATCAAAAACTCACTATCGGACCGGAAACTTCAAATATTCAAACTTCGGCATTTCAAGCCTAAATGAGCTACGAAGCCTCAAAATACATTCCAAACATGCTCCCAACCCCGAAATCACCTAACGGAGCTAACGGAACCATCGGATTTCCATTCCGAGGTCGTCTTCACACTGTTCTGAATACGGACCATTTTTCAACTCTTAAGCTCTCATTTAGCGACTAAGTGTCCCAAAACACTCCGACTCCTAACACCGAACGTCCCGGCAAACCAAAATAGCAGAAAAGAACTTAGGGGAAGCAGTTAATGGGGAATCGGGGTGTAAATTCCAAAAACGACCGGCTGGGTCGTTACACATACCAATGTACATATCAAGTCATTAATGATTATATGTTGTCTAGTATGAGGATTGTACATCTCTAAGCCTACATGTCAAATCATCAAATATCATATTAACGTCTAACATGAGGAAAATACATCTCTATGCCTACATGTCAACTAATTCTCATCACAGTGTAAAACATCAAGAATAACCACACTTAGCATGATCATGGTGCTTGGCACAAGGCCCTAACCATCACACACATCAACACTTAGGAATGTACTGGTGCAAAGCATAAATGCCCTCATCAAAGAACGTATACAAAACATTATGCCTGCGCTCAGTGCTCGCATGTCAGACTCTGGAGGGGCATATCCTGACCAAGCGCTAATCATAATCACTTAGCCTAAATAATAGGGCATGGTGCACGCGTCGACCCAAATCAATAACACTTAGCCCAATATGAACCTGGCATACGCGTCACCTTGAAATCAATACCAGATCGGCTATATGGCCCAAACTCACTCATTAACTGTTCAAGTCTTAGAGAAACACATCTCACAAAACTCAGTTTAATAGTGTTACACATAGGAGGCATCAACAACATGTGAGGAATCAAATAAGAAAGCACTAAGATAGAGATATCATATCATACATAGGTGTAGCTTCAGGACTGAGAGTATGTGTACAGTTAAGGCAAATAGCTTAGAAACGGAGAGAATAGCCCTATCAAGTCTCAAACAGGTAGTACATATCCTAGACATAATTTCTAACATGAATCAGAACTCAAATGATCATACATGTCTAGAAAACACGAATTTAACAAGGCATGATAACAAAATAATTCCATAATTGCCTAAAAACCAACTCTTATCATAAACACTCTGGTACACGCAAATACGCGTCACCTAGCGCGTGCATAAGCTCTCATATATATCATAATTCCAAGGCTTAAATACCCTCAAATCCGACTTTAGATATGTTACATACCTCAAACAAGCCAAATCCAATATCGTGCAAGCCAAAAAATACTCTAGAAATATCATCCCGCATGAATCCACCTTCGAACGGCTCGAAACTAGCAAAAAGAAACTCAAAAACATCAAATAAGGCCAAAGGAAACCAACCCAAATGATAAAGGTCGAATCTTTAATCAAATACTCAAAGTCAACAAAAATTCAACTTGGAATCGCACCTCAAAACCTGACAACACTCACAAATTTAGACAACCCATTCAATTACGAGTCCAACTATACTAATTTCACTCAAATCCGAGCCCGAATCGATGTTCAAAACTCAATTATTCACTTTAGAAAGATTAGACAAAAATCCCCAATTTCTATTTTAAATTCATTAATCAAATGGAAAAATCGAAGATAGAATCAAGAAATATAATCAAATCTGAATCAAAATACTTACCCCAATCCAAGTAGTGAATTTTCCCTCCACAATCACCCAAATCCGAGCTCCCAAACTCAAAAGATGATTAAATCACCAAAACCCTCGAAATTGAGTACTTTATACACTACTCTATGGGTACCCTTGAATGCAGAAGAAGCCTCGCATTCGTGAAGCACAAACTCACACCGCCACACTTTACTGCGTGTTCGCGGCAACATCATCGCGAACGCGATGAACACACTATCGTACCTCCGTGAATGCGGACAAACCATTGCGAACCCAAAGAAGAACCCATCAAGACTACTCAGTCCCGCTCAACACAATGCGAACGCAAAGAAGAACCAATCAAGACTTAAAGTCTCAACCACCACGAACGCGATATCTATAGTGCAAATGCAAAGAATAAACATCAAGTAGATCCCAATGCACTATGCGATTGAGACCTAACATTCGCGATCGCGAAGAAGACCAGAACCAGCAGCGCCAAAGAATATGGAATGATCCGAAACTCGTCCGAAACTCACTTGAGCCCCTTTGGACCCCGTCCAAAATTCCAAAAAGTCCCAAAACATAATAAGGACCTACTCGAGGGCTCAAATCTCAAACAAAAACATCAAAACCATAAATCATACCTCAAATCGAAGTTTATGAAGTTTTGAACTTTAAACTTCCAAAACTCGTGCTGAACCATATCAAATCAACTCGAAATGACCTCAAATTTTGCACTCAAGTTCCGAATGACATAACAAACCTATTCCAACTTCCAGAACAACAACCCAAACTTGATATCATCAAAGTCTAATCTTGGTCAAATTATGAACATTGTAAACCTTCAAATTGCCAACTTTTGCCAAATAGTATTGAACCCTTATAGAAATATCAAAATATAAATCGGGGCATACGACCAAATCTAAAATCACCATAAGGACCTAAATGAACCATCAAAACTCCAATTCGGGGTCAAAGATACAAAAGCCAAACTTAGTCAACTCTTTAAACTTAAATCTTCTAAAATTAGAATCATTCTTCCAAGTAAATCCCGAATCATCCAGAAACCAAAACCGACGACTCACACAAGTCACAAATACATTATACAAAGCTACTCATGCTCTTGAACCACCAATCGGAATGCAAATACTCAAAATAACCAATCGGGTCATTAAATTCTCCCCCACTTAAACATATATTCATCCTCGAACGTGCCAAGAGTCACTCCAGAGCCGTCGAATCATTTTACAAATTCACCACACATGTACCCATGGGCGATTCCACGTCACCCTAATCCATATAAGCCTGACATCACAACCTAAATGTAGATCCTTACTTTAACCATCGGCCATTAGTCTTTGAACCCAATTTCCAACATTCGAAATCCATTACAAGACTCGATTCTCACATCTATACATTGTATAAGTTTGAACAAGTTGTATCAAGCCATAACCATAACCCAAGATGTAATCACGTGACATATCACATAACTAAGGTACTCATAACAATAGCATCCGACCACAATAGTTTCTCAATAACAAACTCGATACCGGTTAAACTTCATATCAAATAAAACCTTGTTATAACCCTTTGTACACTGCCAATGATGAAAGAAACACGCAAAAACTCATGACCACTCATCAAATCAACAAGTCATGGAGATCCCTAATCCGACAAGAACCATAGCCAAATTCTAAGCTGATCAATGACATTATTCTTCCAAACATACCGTAATAAAATATGATAGCACCCATTCTAGGTCATGGCCTCATCTCATTACTTACAAGTTGCTCTAATGACATGTTACACCAATACAACCTAAAGACACATACCATGTAATTCGTGCTCCAATAAGAAACATCTCAATTCCTAAAAATGAAAATTGACTCAAATAAGAGAAATTTCACGCAATCCCAACAGGTACCACCACAAACGCCATGTTATAAACCCATCACAAAAAGAGAACCAAGACATGCAAAATCTACCCAAAGGATCAGATCCTAACATAACTTCATTGCGATGCATGACCCCATCCAAACACCGGTCCTCATGAAATACCTCAAGCCATAATGCTCAAAATCAACAATCATACGCAAATCAACAACAAACACATTAAGTGCATGAACCGTAACCATGTAGAAACAGGTAGCACAATATACCACAAATAGGAAAGGCCATAACCAAGGCACAATCAACCATTCAGCACCCCAAGAACCATCTCGCTCGAATTTCGCCATAAGGCCTAAATAGAAACACATCATGTGTGCAAATAACTAATAGACCACAACTCATCATAGCATAGAACAGTAACGCATAGAACATGTCATAACATGAGAAAGCTCAACTCTAACCGAATGGCACATCCCTCAACAATAGTAGTGTTGAGACAACAAATGCGACTTGGTGTAGAATACACATCCTCATTAGGCCTACCAACGGGCCCCAAATAAATTTTGATCATCCAAAAATAGGTAATAATCCTCCAAAAGTCCATAATAACCTAACCATATACTCTTAGTTTTATAACTTTGACCGTATCTTCACAGGCCACAACTAAAAAACAATCTGCCTATGAGAACTCCCAGTCTCCCAATCCTTAGAATACATGAATCACCATATCTGATCCTAATTGCACCACTAGAATGACTAACACATCTCCCACACACAATCAACCTACGAGAAATTCTTCTATAATTCTTTCGTGCCACATATCAAAATCTGAACATTAGCGGTGAATCAACCAGGCGATTACCATAATACCAGTCAAGAATTCGCGAGTCAAAACACAATGCGCCTTTCTGAAATACACACCCTTATAAGGTAATACCAAATAGTACTAGCATTCTTCTACATATCTAAAATCGTCCATGTTGTCTTTAACTCATGACGTTTCCTTCAATACTGAACCACCAACTTGTACGTGCTTATCTTAATTCCACACAATGCATTACCTTTATCATACCATCATATAAAGGCACGAGAATCCCATTATCAAATATGAATCACCTGTAGAATAGAAACTCACTCAACTAGAAACCTTCCACTTGATCCCATCCAGGAGAAAATCAAAACGCATAACATACTCCCCATGCCTATAGAAGACATCTATCCCTAGTCATGGTAAAAATCATCGATAACTCTTCGAAACCCATTTGTACATAACTAAGCCTTTAGAACTGAATCCCTCTAACTCAACCAAGTCAGGCATGTTGCTAAGACCAATAGTATTGCCATAAAACACCAGTAAAGCCTCACCACTCTATAAGAACCAAAAGAACTGATCGTACCATTACCATATTGATCCACCCTACTACCAATCTGTCTTATTACTTCGAGTTCCTTCCGAATTACCTTTAAGTTGACACTTCTCCTTGCTAACGCACTACAACCCTTAACTTAACACTCACCACAAGAGATCCTATCTTGAAACCACATCGCCCTAAAGCCCATAAGTTGTTGCGTTCCCTTTTAAGCACCCTAAAATTACCACAACCGAGATATCCATTCTAAAAAGACCTTCTATGAATATTAATTTATTTCCTTAACCTCTATGATACTGAAATGTAAAACCTCTAATGATACAAATGTACTGCAAGTCTCGGCATCTTTCAATGCAAATCTCAGATCTTAGTCATATAAAATTCTAGGGAAATCCTCAAATACCACATATGAATAGCGAACCCATCAGAACTATCTCAAAAGTCATCCACTCTACTCTAATATCAATTGCATAGATCAAACGAGCCGAACCACATGTGCTTCATTAGCACCCCAACATCCAAAGAAGTAACCCCACCTTAACGCAACTGAGTAAATCCTTTTTTCTTAGCACATTATACCTACCACGAATGACAAACCCAAATCATTCTAAGATTTTCATATATCAACCGAGTGTAATACATCATGCATCTAGAAGTTTCCTTAATCAAGTCACCCTCAAAACAAACCTCTTCAAATCATAACCGATCTATTGGTATACCTCAGACCAAGGCTAACAGATGACCATACAATCAGATCACCGATAGCAAGCTCCCCCACTTGGCTCAAAGCCATAGAATTCAGCATCTGATAACCCAAAATGACCTCACTCCATTATTTCCATAATCTCGCACAGTATTTTAACTAAATCCTTCATAAGCTTATGCAACACAAATCGTAAAATACCTCAAATAATCTACTATGCTCACATTCATCCTCGTGATAGTCAAGCCTACTTCCTAAACCAATCCCAACTCAAATTGCTACAACACTTGTAACCCACCCTAGAAATAAACTCTCTAAATAATCACCTTAAGAATCATAGACTCGTAGACTACCCCGCAGGTGATAACCCACCTACTTAGCCTCAAAATGGCATTCTCTATACCCCTTCATGGTCACCACCAATATGCAATCACTCAATCCTTCTAAGTCTGAAATCGTCAACAAGGCATAAAAATCTACTTCTTCCCACTAATGAACAACACGAAATATTCCTAAACACACTTATATAACTTGAGACTGTACAACATATCAAGACGGAAATCAAGCATCAAATAGTCGTTTCTACATCCCAAGCAAACTCTTCCCGTCACATCCAAGCCATTTGAACACATTTCGCAGTCACATCAAACTCATCATGTTGCCATCTAACCACCCACTGAGCCACCAGTCCCACTCTGGGGACACTACCAAACATAGGAGTATAAAAGCACATACTCGCATAACTAAAACCACCAAGACCATGCTGCAGTCAAAACCCGGCCTCTAGTCCTTCAGACTGGCCTATCACTAAAACACAGAAAACACATCTCGCACCTCATCCATGGAATCACAAGTCATCTATGCACGGTTAATACCGAACGCTCAACATAGAACATGAGTGAGTGGAAGGAATTCAAAGATATACACTTCAAGATAAATCAATGTTGCATGATAAGGAAAGAAAGATGAGAAGTTTATCCTAGATGCCATGTAGCCTCTCGAAGATAGGTATGGACGTCATCATACTGATCCGCAAGACTCTAGTAGACACTTGCTCATGACTCGTAGAAACTATGAACCTAGAGCTCTAATACCAACTTTTCATGACCCAAAATCCAACTAGATGTGATGGCACCTAACGCAACTCGCTAGGTAAGTCAACTAACAGTCAATACAATCCAAATGAGCTTTATAAGAAATCAATAAGGAATTATATTAACTTTTATACAATAATCCAAGGACTAGTAGTACAAATCATGAGCTTCTAAGACAGTCAAAGTTGCACAAGATACATAACTTGGAATTTTATTTGACCCCTTTTCTTCTGGATGGAGATGAGTGGGGCACTGGTACCTCCCACCTTCCAGGCCTTAACCTTGATATCATAAACCTCATTACAATTGAGGTGGCCCATGGAACTACAAGTTCACAAGCTCCACGCTCGATTGTACACATCGATGATCATTAGGAATCAAAAGGGTTTGAGGAGGAAACTGATGAGGAAGAAACTTGAGGAGGGTAAGGATTTGCGGGACAACAGAGGCAAATAGATTGCTATTTTTACAAATACACCGGATGAGGAGGAAGCAGATGTGCACACATCCATTGCACATTCACTGGCAGATATGGCCGCCAAAGTCACTCCCACGACCACACAACTATCAGTGGGTAAGGCTAGTAGCTCACAGGTCCATGACCCAACTTCACAACTGGCGGAGCTTCCTATTGTGGTCTTAGGCACCACTATACAATTAGAGGTTTCACCTACTACCTCCACGGTGTCAGCTTCCAGCCCTACGGCCACCTCGGATGCTCCATCTTCTGTCTAGTCACAGGATCCGCCCAATGTTTCCACAGTGTCTGCTCCCGGCACCACAAGCGCCTAGTGCACCCCAAGAAGCCCCTAATGTTTGCTCTTACTTTATAAATGCATTTGGGATAATGCATGCTCTTTGGTTGGGGTTGGGGGTGGGGTAGTAAATTTTTGAAACTTGTATATAAACTCTTTACCTTAATAGTGCAATGTTGTAGTATTGTATATAGCAATGAATTCACCTTGGTTTTTCTTTGTCGGGTTCTTTTCCAAGGGTGTAATAGTATAACCATGGCTGTATCACAAAACGTTTTGACTTGGTTGGTGTTTTTGTTCTAGTTTCAAGCATGTGATAAGTTTTGTTGAATAAATTGCACCCTTCAAATGTTTTAAATAAATGGTCAGTCATTCTTGTGAAATCGAGGCTCGCTCTTTGACCTTGTGCTTACCTAGAATTTCAAAAATCATGTGATAAAGCTTTGAGTTGCCTTGTATTCACTTGAGAACTGAAGTTATGCTGAGTCAAATAGTTCATGCGTTAAGAGTGGGTGACAATTTATGTAAATAATGCATGTACTTAACTTGTAATGTCTAGAACTTGCCCGGTTGATTTTCTTTGTCGGGTTCTTTTTCAAGGGTGTAATAGTATAACCATGGATGTATCACAAAACATTTTGACTTGGTTGGTGTTTTTGTTCTAGTTTCAAGCATGTGATAAGTATTGTTGAATAAATTGCACCCTTCAAATGTTTTAAATAAATGGTTAGTTATTCTTGTGAAATCGAGGCTCGCTCTTTGATCTTGTGCTTACCTAGAATTTCAAAAATCGTGTTATAAAGCTTTGAGTTGCCTTGTATTCACTTGAGAGATGAAGTTATGCCGAGTCAAACAGTTCATGAGTTGACAGTAGGTAACAATTTATGTAAATAATGCATGTACTTAACTTGTAATGTCTAGAACTTGCCCGGTTGGTTTTCTTTGCCGGGTTCTTTTTCAGGGGTGTAATAGTATAACCATGGATGTATCACAAAACATTTTGACTTGGTTGGTGTTTTTGTTCTAGTTTCAAGCATGTGATAAGTTTTGTTGAATAAATTGCATCCTTCAAATGTTTTAAATAAATGGTTAGTCGTTCTTGTGAAATCGAGGCTCGCTCTTTGACCTCGTGTTTACCTAGAATTTCAAAAATCATGTGATAAAGCTTAGAGTTGCCTTGTATTAACTTGAGAGCTGAAGTTTTGCCGAGTCAAACATTTCATGCATTGAGAGTGGGTGACAATTTATGTAAATAATGCATGTACTTAACTTGTAATGTCTAGAACTTGCAGGTTGGTTTCTCAATGCAAACTCTCAGACTGATGATTGGGTGTTGAAATGATCTTAGGCTCTCTTTGTGATTGCTAACAAATTTTTGACCAAATTGACCTCCCTGGTACATCTATTATCCTAGTTACCCTCGTTGAGTCTTCAACCTTTCATTTGGATACTACATTACAAACCTTTACCCCCTTGTGAAATAATTTCCTCTTTTGAACCCGTCCCTCCTTGAATGATTAAGAATGAGGGTAAAAGCCTAAGTTGGGGATGTTGGTGTTAATTGTAAATTGGTAAGGTTGTACATTGTGTGTAGAAAAAAATACCTCAAAGTGGTGTATATGAAGATATTCAAGCTCCAAAAGAAAAACTTCTGTATAAAAAAACAAAAAAAACAAATATGTGTTGTGGTGTCTTGTGAAAACTGAAGAAATACGTTGAGGTGGTTTTATGTCGGTAACTAGAAGTATATAAGAGCTATGTTATAAAGAAGCAAAGTGTATGTAGAGTTCAAGGAGGGTACAACTACTATATTCCCAAATATTCATCCAACCCGTCCCAAACCCTACACTATGACCTATGAAAAGTCCTTTCTGATCTACAACCAATGATTCGTGGGATAGCAATGAGTTAAAATAAAAGCAAACATATAGACTAATACTTGTAGCATTTAGGTTTCTTTCTGAGTGCAAGGGTGTTTGATTGTATTCTTTTTATATGCTTGCTGAGTAGGGGATTTTCTTTGATGTGAGCACGCATGAATTGCAAGATTTAGCAGAAGGTAGGTTTTCTTGAAGTAAGATACAAGTGTATACCTTGTTGTGGTTAGCACTCTGACATTTCTTTTTAGGCTCGAAGTTTACAAATTGTTTATTCGAACTGCTAAATGATCTTTATCTTCCAAGAAGGGTGAATAAAAGAAATTACATGCTTGTTAGCTAACAGTCAGCACCATCCATAGTCATTGCTGCTTTGTGATATCAAAAATACATTAGTATGTGATAGGATGACTTTGTTTTAGTTTCTTGAGAACAAGCAAAAGTCTAAGTTGGGGTGTTGATGTGCCGTAGAATTGCAGCACTTTTGATACTAATTACATAGATTGTAGCTCGTCTTTTAAAGCATTTTAAGTCAATTCTTATGTAGTTTTGGTGTTTGTAGCAAACTAGACTTCAAGAACCAAGAACAAGGAAAAGACGAAAAAATCCATAGAAGGGAGGAAATACAGTAGGTTTGCGACCACAAAAGTGTTGTGCGGGCGCAAACCAGCCGCAGAGTCAAACAAATAAATAGAGGTTTTGGAATCAACTCTGCGGTCAATTTTGCAGTCGCATAACACTTGTGCGGACCGCATAATGACCGCGAGTTTCTGCAAAAGCAGTTTTGCGACATCAAACGATATCGCGAAATCAATGTGCGGACCGCATAACGGATCTGGATGGAAAATTGGGCAACTAGAGATTTGATTCTGCAATGAAAGTGTAGTTCTATGGGCCGTAAAAATATTTTGCGGCCGTTATGCGATCGCATATATGATCTGCAAGGGTATTTTTGTCATATCTTAACTCCTACTATTAGCCCATTATAAATAGAATAACTAGTATTTTTGTGGGGCATCTTGTCTCGAAAAGAGGAATTGAAAAGACCAAAGTTCTAGAAGCTTTTGAAGAAAATAATCTTTTCATCTTTGTAAGCTTTATGACTTTATTTATTGCTTTGTTCTTGGATTCTAGTATGAGTAGCTAGATTTAAATACTAAGGTTCTGGACCCTAAACGGGTGTAATGTTAATGGGTGTTTACTATTGAATATATATATATATATATATATATATATATATATATATATAATGGTTGGTTGGTATTTATTCATTTCTCATGCTTCATTTAATGTTGATGGTTGCAAATAGTGACCAACGCCATTTCGTTCTATCTTTACTTGGAAAAGTGGGTTAGGAATTGGTAGAATTGAATCACAAAAACTCAAGGCTTTAAACCTTGTTTAATAGAATCGCTTAGGAATAAGTGAATTTTATTGGGCATAAATTGGTTGCCCTTAATTGGAACTCTTTTATATTTGGAAAAAATATGAAGAGGAAATACTACCTAACAATTGGGAAATATTGGGTAGTCATTTAGGAACCATTTGCATATCAAAGGACCTTTCATTAGAAATATATCATATTAATACAGATAGCATTATATTCCACTAATGGGGACACAACCTTGGTTTTCTTAATCAAATTAGTTATACTCTCATAACAAAATATTTGTCTTGTTAATGCACAATTACTTTTTAAGCTAATGGAGTAGAATTACGACTTAAGTCAAGTTTTACACTATTCAAGTAACCTTTTCACACATATTCCCTGGGGGATTCGACCCCAACCTTGTTGGGTTATTATATTTGACATCGACCATCTTACACTATTTATTTAAGTGTAATTTGAGCTTATCAGTATATTTTCAATGCCAGCTCCCACCATACAAAGCAGCATCAGCTCCAAGATCTGCACATCAGGTATAGAAGTGTAGTATGAGCACAACTTACCCCATGTATACAATAAGTAACAAAACTTAACCTCAGGTTGAAAGAAGTAACGAGTTTTGAAGAAGGTCAAAGTTCAACACCAATAGCCAATAACAACTCGTAATAAGTAGAGACTTGTAGCAAGTAAAGACATATAGTAAGTGAAGGCATGGACAGGTTAAGTCATTCAATAAGTAAATCACGCAGCAAATAAGGGCATGTAACATGTAAAGTCTAGTAGAAAATAAAGTCATGAATTAGGTAAGGACATGTAGCAATGGTAAATCAAGTAAGAGTGCATGCATACATCAACGAACGAGTAATCATAACAAAGATCCAACTCTCTTTCTTTACGTACGGAAACAACCAACAAGCCAATCTTATAGTCGCGGCCCAAAATTCAACTAACTGTGATGACACCTAACCCAACCCGCTAGGCAAGCCAATTAGCAGTTAATACAATTAAAATGAGATTTATAAGAAATCAATGAAGAATTATCTGAACTTTTATACAATAGCCCAAGGATTGATAGTAGAAATCATGAGCTTTTATGATTAGAATTTATAAAGATGGTACAAAATAAATATATCATATGTTCGAAATATACATAAATAAATTTGCATAACTAGGGCTACCAAGAACAAGTGACAGCCACATCCGGAAAGCATGTACATCTTCAATAACAGCTCTCGCCATACACAGCAGCATCAACTACAAGGCTTTCATGCAAGGTGCAAAAGTGTAGTATGAATACACCCTATGTACTGAATAAGTAACAAACATAATTTAGGTTGAAAGCAATGATGAGCTAAGAAGAAGGTCAAAGTTCAATCCCAATAGCCAATAACAACTCGTAATAATATAATGAAGGCAGTAAAGGTAAATAACTTAAGAGGTATATGCTCAGCTCATTTGCAGTCACAGGAAATAGACATGTATTTGAGTGTGACAGTTAAAGTCCAAATCTTACCACCGAAATCAACTAAACATGAGTTTGTCAAAAGAATTGTATTTAACTATTCACAACACCAGTTAACAATTTTCGTTTACTAATTAACACAAGGAAAGTACATCTTTATGCCTACATGTCAATGTACATGTCAAGTCATCAATTATCATATACCGTCTAGCATGATGAATGTACATCTCTATTCCTATATGTCAAATATACATGTCAATCATCAAATGTCATATTATCGTCTAGCGTGAGGAAAATATATCACTATGCCTACATGTCAACTAAATCTCATTCTAGCAAAAAATATCAAGAATAACCACACTTAGCACGCTCACGGTGCCTGGCACAGGGCCCTAACCATCACACATATCAACACTTACCACTGTACGGGTGCCTGGCATAAATGCCCTCATCAAAGCACGTATATAAAACATAGTACCTACGCCCACTACAGGCATTAAGACTCTGGAGGGGCGGATCTTGTCCAAGTGCTAATCATAATCAATTAGCCCAAACTGTGGGCCTAGTACACGCGTCGCCCCAAATCAATAACACTTAGCTCAGTATGATCTTGGTGTACGCGTCACCTCAAAATCAATACCAAATCGTTTCTATGGCCCAAACTCAGTTATTAACTATTCAATTCTCAGATAAACACATCTCACAATACTCAGTTCAATAGTGTTACACATAGGGGGCATCAATAACATGTGATGAATCAAATAAGAAAGTACTGAGACAGCGATATCATACACGGATATAGCATCATGACTGAGAGTATGTGTACAATTAAGGCAAATAGCTCAAAAACGGCAAGAATAGCCCTATAAAGTCTCAAATAGGTAATACATAGCCTAGACATGAATTCTAACATGAATCAGAACTCAAATGATCATACAGGTCTCAAAAACACGGATATAACAAGGCATGATAGCAAAACAAACCCATAGTAGCCTAAAATCCAACACTTGTCATGAAAACTCCAGTGCACGCACATACGCCCGTCACCTAGCACGTACGTCACCCCAATACCTCTCATATATCATTGTTCCCAAGGTTAAATACCCTAAAATCCAAGTTTAGATATGTTTGTAACCTAAAACAAGCAAAATCCAATACCGAGCAAGCCAAATAACATTCTAGAAACTCCATCCCATGCTAATCGACCTCCGAACGGCTCGAAACTAGCCAAAAGCAACTTAAAAACATCAAATAATGCCAAAGGAAACCAACCTAAACGATAAAGGTCAAATCTTTAATGAAATATTCAAGTCAACCAAAATATCAACTCAGGCCCGTACCTCGGAACCCGACAAAACTCACAAATTCTGACAATTCATTCAATTACGAGTCCAACCATACTAAATTAACTCAAATTCGACTTTGAATCGATGTTCAAAACTCAATTGTTCACTTTAGAAAAGATTAGACAAAACCCCCCAATTTTTCTTTTAAATTCATCAATCAAATCCCAAAATCGAAGATTGAATCAGGAAATATAATCAAATCCTAGTAAAAAAAATACTTACCCCAATCCAACTAGTGAAATTCCTATCCAAAATCATCCAAATCTGAGCCCCCTACTCGAAATATGATTGATAAGATTATACACTGCTCTAGGGTTACCCTTCGCGAACGTGGAAGAAGCCTCACGTTTTCGAGGCGCAAACTCACACTGTCACACTTTATACTAAGCATTCGCGACAACAACCTTGCAAAAATGATGAACACACATCCACACCTCTGCGAATGTGGACAAACCATCGCGAACGCAAAAAGAACCTATCAAGACTGCCCAACCCTGCTTAACACTACGCAAACACGTAGACATGATCGCAAATGTAGAGACTTAAAGTCTCAACCACCGCGAATGTGATCTCTATTTCACGAATGCCATGAATAAACATCAAGAAGATCCCAATGCACTAAGTGATCACAACCCAACCGTTTCGATCGAGAAGAAGATCAGAACCAACAGAAACCAACAGCGCCAAAGAACATGAGAACGATCTGAAACTAGTTCGAAACTCACCCGACCACCGCGGGACCCCATCGAGATATTCCAACAAGTCCCAAAATATAACACGGACCAACTAGAGGCCTCAAATATGACATAAAAATATCAAAACCACGAATCGTACCAAAAATCTAAGTTAATGAACTTTTGAACTTTCAACTTCCAAAAATTGTGTTGAACTATAGTAAATCAACTCGTAATGACCTCAAATTTTGCACTCCAGTTTCAAATGATGTAACATACCTATTCCAACTCCTAGAACAAAAATTTGAACCCGATATCATCAAACTTATACATTCCAAACCTTCAAATTTCAAACTTTTGCCAAATGGTGTCGAACCCTTCTAGAAACATCAAAATCCAAATTTGGCATACACCAAAGTCCAAAATTACTATACGAACCTAACAGAACCATCAAAACTCCAATATGGAGTAAAATACACAAAAGTCAAACTTGGTCAACTCTAATAACTTAAATCTTTCAAAATGAGAATCATTCTTCCAAGTCAATCCCAAATCACCCCGAAACGAAAGTCGACAATTCACACAAGTCATAATATAACATACGAGGCTACTCATGTCTCAAACCACCAAGCAGAATGCAAATGTTCAAAATAACCTATCGGATCGTTACAATTATCTCAAATCACACGAAAATGCTCATCGTTCCAACATCACATCAAGCGCACAGAAATACTTATCATGCCAAACATTTCCCTAAGGCCCTGATCCATATCTTATTACGGATAAATAAGTTCAAGTAACTTGAAAATAACATATGATGTACGTTAATGATGCTACGGTCAAATTATGTACGTAAACAATCTAAAAAACAACGCATTAAATCCCTTTAAAATGTCATATATTTTAACAGGGTCTCTAGCATGGATAATTTAAACATGGAAGTAAATAAAGCATAAGTAAAAAAGTTCACAAAGTTAAACAATGCATAAAGAAGCATATAATTCTCTCTCCCCCTCGAGCATGAAAACCCTAAAATATACATATACACTTGTCACTTCGCATATGTATTATCTCCCGCAAGTAGCAAACAATATCATTTATTAGGAAAAATTCCTCAATAAAGCTAGGCAAGTAACTTACCTTATTCTAAAACACATTCCATAATCCAACATCCTCTAAACCATCTGAATCTACTCAGTTATTGTTCAAAAAAATCAAAGCAAACTTTAGATACTACCCTCGTGTCGATGCCCCCTTTTTCTAAAGCAAAATCGGGTTTACGACATTTGGGAAGACAACTCTATTCCCGTTTGGGAATTGGGTTTTTGGAATTGAAGAGTCGCCACCTAGTGATTAAGTGCATTAGGACACTAAGGGTTTTGAATTGGAAAACCAGAGTTCGGGTAAGGGCTAGAAATTATCTCGAGGGGAAGGTGTTAGGCACCCCTCAAGATCCACTAGTGTGGTTCCCGGCCATGCTATGTTGTGACTTTAATGTAAACAAGTATACAAATAAATTTACACATAAGGGTTGCAAATAAGCAAGTTGGAATCTATAATTTGTTTGAGGGAGAGTATAAATGCAAGAATTAGTCAAGACATTGAATAAACAAAGAAGAAAAAGTTAAAAGGAAAAGGAGTAATGCAGTGAAAAAATTAAAGGGGAGTTTTGGGTAATTGAAAAGACATAATTTATTGATACTAAACAAAGTAACATAAGGAAAGGGGTCCTAGGTTTATAAATTACATGGATCATCCATACAACACCGGTGACCAATCGTACGCATAATGTTATCGTGTGATCATCATCTCTATGTCTACCCTTCCCACCCTGTTAAGGTATTAATCGTGGAATGGTATCGCTACCTACAGCGTGCTATTACCCGTCCCACCTATCAGTCCTGGAGGCTTTTAGGACTACTAATCCTAAAGGGATGAAGCTTGGCTTTTCAGAGGTTTAAAAGGATAAAATTCTAAGGCGACAATAAAAAACACATAATACACTTAATGGGGAGATAAGGCAATTAAAGGCTCAAGTAGGCCTCCTCATTTAGAGAAACGAATTGTTTAGCACGTCTTACACATACTGTTTAGGTCCTTGATTAAAAATTAGCATAGGAAGAATTGATCTACCATATATTTTCCAGATAGGGAGTCTGAATTAGTCCTGCTTAGATGTAGTTGCAGAAAAACTAACGATTGATTAATTATCGAACTATCTATCTGCATCAAACAGGGTCTATATGCATGATATCTATTAGTTCAAAGACGGGGGAAGAACGAACTGATTGCAAAAAATATTTAAGTTACAGTATCGTAAGTTTTGCGAGCACTTTAAAAGAATTACTACTGATTTTAAAGATGAGTGGGCAATTTCAGATTTTAATCGATTACTCCTATAGGTATGCTTTCTAGGTATTACGAACCTTGTTATGCAGAGATCTTCTAAGTAGGTCATTGATATGATTGGTTTATTTTAGGCCCTATAAGTGGAATTGCCTAATGACAGATGCACGTGCAAAAATGCAGGAAAAATCCTATAGGCATATTATCTACGTGATGTGCAGAATTTTAGCAGTGATTTATTGACATGGTATATATTGTGAAGTGCAGAAAACCTATGAGCATGGCATCTATGTGAAGAATGGAGCATTTTAAAGTATTAATCCTATAGACATATTTTCTATGTGAAAATGCAGAATTGAGAAGGTATACACCCTATAGGAATGGTATCTACATGAAAATGCAGAATTGAGACAATATGCACCCTATAGGCATGGTATTTACCCTTTTGGCATGCATTTTATCCCATCCCTTTTCACTATACCCCAGTAGTTATTACAAGTTTCATTACAAAGCTTATGACAGACAAAGTGAATCAAAAGAATAAATGAAAATACATCAGTGATTACATCTACATCAGATCAGCCTAATCCGGACTCAAAGTCTAATAATATGAGAAAAACCAACTTCCAGGATCGGATTTTTTAAAGCCTTTCTCTTATTTGGGATGTGCCAAAGTTCCAAGGAACTTCAAGAGCTCCAGGCAGTGCTTACACCCCAAATATTATTGCAGAACAGATTATAGTGCAGTCTGGAAGGGCCAACCCTCAAGTGTCCAAGTTCAAAGGGAACTCAAGGTCCCAAGGCAAGGCTCACAGGAGGGGGGCAGGACTTAAGGGCTTAGGAGTAAGTGTAAGTGCAATGAAATGGAATTAGGGGGGAGCCAGGGCAGGCTGGTGGTCATGACTAGCACCTGGGCTGCTGGCATACCCCTGACCAGCTTGTCAGCTTAAAAATTAGAGAGTTAGGACCCTTTGAGGGTCAGCCATGGACATCAATTTAGAGGTTGCCAGGCTATACCTTAACTCTATACACATAAGGGAATGGGGATATGGGAGATTGAAAGAGGCTGGGATCCAAAGGACCCACTCTTAATCCATGACAACAACTTTGTATGTTGCCATGTCTTAAAATACAGCCCAAGCACATAAAGGGGAATAAGGATAGGGAATTGCAGTAACAGATAGCCAAACATAATTAATCATTTTAAAACTGAACTTTATAAAGCAGTAAATTAGGCATGGGCATAAAAGCTTGTAAGTAAACACATTGGATTTTGATGCTTGAATCAAAAGTAGGATATACTAGTTCAGAAGAGCAAGTAGGAAGAACCAGTAGATTTAGGGAAGCCAAATTGCAATCAACAAGCAAGAGTGTAAGTTTTAGAAGAGAGTTGTGATGATTAAAATCGTGTGTGTATTAATGAAAGAGCAGGGTATTTATAATTGCAAACAGGTGTAGCAAATAAGGCAAGAATCATAGTTTAGTAATAATTAAGGAACTATGTACCAATTAAAATCAATCAGCCTATAGACTTCCTTTAATTAAGGAGTCCAAATTCAAACGGTAATGGGCATAAGTTATTTAAGGAAGGAAATCAAGTAAATACCTCGTGCAAGGTAGACAAATAAGGGTAAATACATGGTGGTACTTGATTTGTAAAACAAGGACAGGGAACCAGTAAAATAACCAATAAAGAATCCCATTGAAAGCCTTGCTCGAGTCAGAAAAGAGGTAAAAGGAAAGTTTTAATTTAGGAAAAAATTAGTAACAATCAAATAAGCAACATTAAAGGAATTCAGAATCAATTAATAGTTGGCAAGACCTTTGAAAGAGAAGCGCTCGTATAAAATACATAGACATGTCAAGCAAGAGAGTTTCAAAATCACAAACGCAGAAAAAGGTTCAAATTCAATTCATAAACTCGAAGTGAGTCTGAGAGTTCAAGGTTTCAAAGTAGAACCCTTGTCCAGACATAAAACAAAATTTAGCCAAATAAAACCCCCAAATCCTAGGGTTTTTAAACTCAAATTTGATACAGAGATGAAGAGGCAAACTATCGAGATGAGCTCAAATACCTTTTCAGAGTCTCATGAGAAGCATACAAGCGCAATATCAAGTAGAACATAGGAACCAGTAGAGGAAACAAGTTTCAAGAAAGCTTGAAAATTATATGAGTTCAGGTAGTGTAAACTTAAAGAAACAATCGATGAAATACATCTAGAAAGAATCCAGGCGAAGTCCGGTAAAGGCAAACAAAGGATCAAAACTCAATAGGAAAATACAGTAGAGGAACACATAAGATAACATAAAAGAGCATGGTTAAAAACCAGTATGAGATAGAACGGAGCATAATAAAATAAATTTCATAACAAGGCAAATATAAGAATACACTAAAGGCATGTGAGTCAGAAAAAAGCCAATAAGAACATAGAAGGGATCGATTCACACCAAGAAAAGAGAAGAAGAAAAGTCAGAAACAATTTAAGGACTTTCCAGAAACCCTAATCGAAAAAAAAAGGTTTAAGAAACTTAAGAAACAGTGCAAACATGTAACAGATCTAAAATAATCAGAGAGAACCTCGATATATAGGGTTCCAGATGAACCTTAGAGATGAGAAAGACTTCGAAAATACCCGATCTAAGTCGGATAATGTCATAAACAGACTCAAAAGACCAAGAGCCACCGGAGCAAGGCCGGAGATGGCCGGAATCTTCGAATCAGTGAAGGCATGGATGAAGACCCTCAAGGTCTGGCCTCGATCCTTCGAACAACAAGCATGTAGGAGCCATAGGAGGTGGGTATAGGCTGTCCATGGCCTGAGAAGCCATGGACGCCGGTGAAAACATGGTGGAACAAGGTAGGGGAGGCTAGGGTTCCGGGGAGCCTTGAGAGAATTTGGGAGTTCAAGGCGGCGGAAGGAGGAAAATGAAATAGGGTTAGGGGTCGTCTGTGAATTAAAAAGGAAATAATCCATCTGAGCCGTTGATCTTCTAGATCAACGGCTAAGATTAAAAGGGGGGATCCGGTCGGTTTTTTATGGATTGGGTCAGTTTAAAATTTGGGCTGGTTGTGATTGGGCTCAATTGTGGTTAAAATTGAAATTGCAAAGGGGTTATAATTGAAATGGACGAGGCTAAATGTTAAACAGCCATTTCTTCCCTTTTTTATTTTAAAAATAGTTAAAATAATTTCCAAAACTAGTTAAAAGCACTAAATTGATTAATAATCATATAAATATTAATTAAAAGTACTGGGAGCAATTTTATAATTGCAAAATACTATTAATCGGAAAATAGACTATAATTGCAATTATAGCAATTTAGCCTTTAAAATACCAAATAAATTTTATAAAAATGTGAAAAAAATTACATTAATTATATCTTGGTGTAAATATGAAATAAAAATAAATTATTCATCAAAACATGATAGTCCGGAAATAATTATTGAATTTTGTACTATTAAAATAGATAACAAATTGATTTTAAAAACCTTTAAAATAAGGGAAAGATACCAAAACTCTCGGACATGCTTATATATCCATGTACATACTGTTTTAAGAACATCTTGAGTATATAAAATACATTGGGAAAAATTGGGTATTAACAGCTGCCCCTCTTTACCCGGGAAGGATGAAAGAGTTGTCGGGTAAAGATATGATGACCAATTTTGACCGAGAAAGATGACTTGCAAAGGTTTTGACCGAGCTCTAGTTTTTGAGTTGCCTACATATCCCCGGTTTTATAGGAATCAGGTCATATGTAGTTCGGGGTACATCGATGGAGGTTTTTGAAGAGACAAACGCAATATTTAGGTTAGGAAGGGTGGTCAGGGACTGATGGGTTGTGAGAACCGGAGCGAGATCACTCCTGCTATAATGGTCGTTGCCAGCTGATGTACCTGCAATTGAGTAATACAAGTATATCGTGCAGAATTTAAACGTGATAGAAGTTCCCGTTGGACCATGAATGTTGTCTTTGGACGGTTAGGATGACGTCCTCAAACCATGACGTCCTGGGTCGTGAAGCGCATAATAAAGGATTAGCAGGCTATGAAATGATGTTATCGGGCTATGATGATGGTGCCTCCGAACCATGATGCCTTTGAATAATGATGTGCAGAATATAAAGCGGGATCCTCGGGCCATGGCATGGCGTTCTCGGGCTATGAAAATGGTGCCTCCGAACAATGACACCCTTGGACGGTTTGGCGGTATTTCACCCCATAAAATGCAAGATTTGGCGGTATTTCAGCCGATGTAGAGCATAAATAAATGGTGATCTTTCAGCCGACATAGGGATTTAAATAAAGTTGGCGATATTTCAGCCATGCAGGATTAAATAAAGTTGGCGATATTTAAGCCGGCAAAGATTTAAATATAAAGTGGCGATGTTTCAGCTGATGTAAGGTGTAAATATAAAAAATGGCGATATTTCAGGTGATGGTAAGTGTGAGATATAAGTGGCGATCTTTCAGCCGATGTAAAGTGTAAATATAAAAAATGGTGATATTTCAGCCGATGCGATTACAGAGGTAGAGCTCAACCTCAGAAGCAGAATGGTAGCCTTATGCAATGCAGAGAAATGCAGATGGAGGTAGAGCTTAACCTCGGAAGGCAGAATGGTAACCTTATAAAATGCAGAAAAATGTAGATGGAGGTAGAGCTTAACTTCGGAAGGCAGAATGGTAGCCTTATACAATGTAGAGAAATGCAGATGGAGGTAGAGCTTAACCTCGGAAGGCAAGATGGTAGCCTTATGCAATGTAGAGAAATATAGATGGAGACAGTGCTTAGTCTCAGAAGGCAGAATGGTAGCCTTATGCAATGCAGAGAAATGCAGATAGAGACAGTGCTTAGTCTCAGAAGGCAGAATGATAGCCTTATGCAATGTAGAGAAATGCAGATGGAGGTAGAGCTTAACCTCGGAAGGCAGAATGGTAGCCTTATGCAATGCAGAGAAATGCAGATGGAGGTAGAGCTTAACCTCAGAAGGCAGAATGGTAGCCTCATGCCATCTAGAGAAATGTAGATGGAGGTAAAGCTTAACCTCAGAAGGCAGAATGGTAGCCTTATGCGATGCAGAGAAATGCAGATGGAGACAGTGCTTAGTCTTGGAAGGCAGAATGGTAGCCTTATGCAATGAAGATGGAGGTAGAGCTTAACCTCGAAAGGCAGAATGGTAGCCTTATGCAATGTAGAAATAAAGGTGAAGAGTAACGAAATCTCTTAGCTGATAGATGATAGCTGATAGTTGATTGTCTTTGTGGTTGTTGGGGATGTTGCGTGCGAATAGCGCTTGAAAATGGGTGATGATCCTGAGAATTGTATTCCTGAAAAGTGTGAGTTTGTAATCGTATCCGATGATTCTATGCTTTTGGGGTGCCTTCATTCAAAGAAAGATTCTGAGTTTTGTCAAGGAGGGAAGGTTAGTTCGTCTTCCTGTTGACTGCGTACGTCCTACTCGGCTCATTTTTATTGGGGTAGCATCGCTAAACAAAGCAATTTGATAGTAGCCATGCATGATTTAGTAAAATATGATAAAAATATAATGTAAATACATAATAGATAACAAACAACACAAGATATTTGGGGAACCGGCGTATTGTGACCTGGTTCAAGATATTGCAACCTTTTTTGCTTTGGAATTTTGAGGGTCCTCCTCAAAATTCTGCCCCAGTTTACTGGGTTGGTGCCTTTAACGGCTGCGTGTGATGAATGGCTGAAAATCAACTTCAGAATTTTGAGGGTCCTCCTCAAAATTCTATCCCAATTTCCAATGTCGGGGGAAATGAAAATTTTGTTAAATTGTGACTGAACCCATAGGGCTGCCTATGTATCCCCTCTTAAACGGGAATCAGGTCAGGCGTAGTTCAAATACATCATATAGGAAAGCATAAAGATTACACATAGTAGCGCTTGACTGCATCTGAGTTGATTGGCTTTGGCCAGACTTCTCCATCCATTCTTGCGAGTATGAAGGCTCCTCCGGTTAGAACTCGGTGAACCATGTACGGACCTTGCCAATTAGGAGAGAACTTTCCTTTGGCTTCATCTTGGTGCAAAAAAATCTTCTTCAGTACTAACTACCCTGGCGCGAACTGTCTTGGCCTAAATCTCTTGTTGAAGGCTCTGGTCATTCTATTATGATAAAGCTGACCATGGCAAACTGCATTCAATTTTTTCGCGTCTATAAGGGCTAATTGCTCATAGCGACTCCTTACCCATTCTGCATCTTCAAGTTCTGCTTCCTGTATAATTATTAGGGAGGGAATCTCTACTTCAGCTGGGATGACTGCCTCGGTGCCATAAACCAACATATAAGGAGTTGGCCCAGTTGATGTGCCGACGGTGGTACGGTATCCCACTAGAGCAAATGATATCTTCTCATGCCACTGCTTGTGTTTTTCTATCATTTTCCTTAGTATCTTTTTGATGTTCTTGTTGTCTGCTTCTACAACTCCATTCATATGAGATCTGTAGGCTGTAGAATTCTTGTGCTTGATCCTGAAGGTTTCACACATTGATTTCATCAGGTCGCTGTTGAGATTGGAACCATTATCGGTGATGATTGACTCTGGGATGCCGAATCGGCAAATGATACGATCACGGACAAAGTTTGCCACGACCTTCTTGGTCACTGCCTGATACAATGCTACTTCAACCCATTTGGTGAAGTAATCAAATTCCACTAGAATGAACTTGTGCCTGTTTGATGCGGCAGGATCAATAGGTCCAATGACATCCATTCCCTAAGCGGCGAACGGCCAAGGTGAGCTTGTTGCATTGAGCTTGTTAGGAGGCACCTTTATCATGTCTGCATGGATTTGGCAACAATGACATTTTCGAACATACTGGATGCAGTCTTTCTTCATAGTCATCCAAAAATAACCAGCTCGGAGTATTTTCTTGGCTAAGACAAAACCATTCATATGCTGACCACATGTCCCTGCATGAACTTCTTCCAACAACCTGGATGCTTCCTTTGCTTCGACACATCTTAGCAGTCCCAAATCGGGAGTTCTCCAATAAAGGATTCCTCCACTATGAAAGAAGTGATTGGATAACCTCCGTAGTGTGCGCTTTTGAGTAGTGTTTGCAAGTTCTAGATACTCTCCTGTTGACAGACACTTCTTAATGTCATGAAACCATGGTTTTCCATCTGTTTCTTCCTCGACATGAGCACAATAGGCGGGTTGATCCTGGATTTTTACTGGGATGGGATCAATGAAGTTCTTATCCGGATGTTGAATCATGGATGATAGAGTGGCCAATGTATCGGCGAACTCATTCTGTACTCTGGGAACATGCCGGAATTCTATCTTTGTAAACCTCTTCCTCAATTCTTGTACGTGATGCAAATATGGGAGTATCTTGGAGTTCTTGGTTGCCCATTCTTCCCGAACCTAATGTATGAGTAAGTCGGAATCCCCAATCACTAGTAACTCCTGAACGTTCATGTCAATGTCCAGCTTGAGCCCCAAGATACAAGCTTCGTACTCAACCATGTTGTTGGTGCACGGGAACCTGAGTTTGGCGGACATCGGATAATGCTGACTTGCTTTTGATACTAGAACTGCTCCTATGCCAACGCCTTTAAAGTTTGCTGCTCCGTCGAAAAATATTCTTCATCCATCATAGGATTCTGCAAGGTCTTCTCCTATGAAAGAAACCTCCTCATCGGTAAAATATGTCTTTAGAGGCTCATATTCTCCGCCCATGGGGTTTTTGGCAAGATGATCGGCTAGTGCATGTCCTTTGATTGCTTTCTGAGTCACGTAGATGATATCAAACTCACTCAGCGGGATTTGCCATTTGGCTAGCTTGCCCATGGGCATGGGCTTCTGAAAGATGTACTTCAGTGGATCCATCCTTGATATGAGATAAGTAGTATAGGCACAGAAATAATGCCTCAACTTCCGAGCTACCCAAGTTAGAGCACGACAGGTGCATTCTTGTAGGGAATACCGGGCCTCGTACGGGGTGAACTTCTTGCTGAGATAGTAGATGGCTTGCTCCTTTCTCCCCGTTTCATCATGTTGTCCTAAAACACAGTCGAACGTTCCAACTAGTACTACAAGGTAGAGCAATAGCGGTCTACCTGGTTAGGGCGAGACCAGGACTGGCGGCATTAACAAATATTCCTTGATTCTGTCGAAGGCCTTTTGACAATCATCAGTCCATTTAGTGGCGGCGTCCTTATTCAACATCTTAAAGATTGGTTCATAAATGACGGTGGACTGGGCTATGAACCAGCCGATGTAGTTGAGTCTCCCCAAGAAACTCATAACCACTTTCTTGTTCTTTGGAGGTGGTAATTCTTGAATGGATTTAACCTTTGATGGATCCAGTTCTATTCATCGTTGACTCACGATGAACCCAAGCAGTTTTCCAGAAGGAACCCCGAATGCACATTTGGCGGGATTCAGTCTTAAGGTGTACCTTCTCAATCTGTTGAAGAACTTTCTTAAATCCTCCATATGGTAAGTGGCTTTCTTGGATTTAATGATGACATCATCTACATACACCTCGATCTCTCTGTGTATCATGTCATGGAAAATAGTAGTCATGTCCCTCATGTAAGTGGCCCCATTATTCTTTAATCCAAACGGCATTATCTTGTAACAATACATCCCCCACAGCATAATGAAAGTCGTTTTCTCCGCGTCTCCTTCGTCCATCCATATCTGATGGTACCTAGCAAAACAATCGACGAATGACTGCAGCTCGTGCTTGGCGTAGTTGTCAATCAGGATGTGTATGTTCCGTAAAGGGAAGTCGTCTTTCGGACTGGCCCCATTTGAGGTCCCGGTAGTCGACACAGACTCTGACCTTCCCAACCTTCTTTGGCACTGGCACAATATTGGCCAACCATGTTGGATATTCCACTACCCTGAGGACCTTGGCTTTGACTTGTTTGGTAACTTCCTCCTTGATTTTCAAACTCATGTCTGGCTTGAACTTTTTGAGCTTTTGCTTTACCGGCATACACGTCGGATCTGTTGGCAGTTTATGAGCTAAAATAGATGTACTGAGACCGGTCATATCATCTCTTATGACCAGGCAAATATGTCCTCATATTCTTTTAAGAACTCCGTGTACTCTTTCTTTTTTGATGGTGACAGGTGAACACTGATGCGCGTTTCCTTGACATTCTCTATATCTCCCAGGTTGACAACCTCGGTTTCGTCCAGTTTAGACTTAGGTCTATTCTCAAAATCTTCTACCTCTTTAATGACCTCTTCTGGTATCTCATCCTCTTCTGAATCTATATCTGTTTGTTGCATTATATCATCGCATGTCACATTCATCGGTTCATCAAGATAAGTAATAGTAATGTTGTGTAAAAGTAAAATAAATGACAGAGAAAAATAATAAGAGCGAGACATATATAAGAAACTGAAATGCTTTGATAAATTCCAAAACTGTTTAGAACATCAGAGCTTTTTTCAAAATTTAAAGATAATACTGAAGGGAAATGAACTAGCGAAAAGTAAAAGATAATGCATAATGCTTTGTTCATTCTTGCTACCCCGAATCTCTCCAAGCCTTGGTGGTTCTGATGGACCAATTGTTGAGGCGCTCCCCTCGGCTCACCGCCTGTATGGAAGGGCCTTCCTCCCCTTCCTCCTCGAGAATGACGTGACAGTCCATATTGTTATCTTCCAAAAACAGGTTCTTCATTGCGGCCAATATTTCATCTTCCTCTGACCCATATAAGATGTCTGCCGGCTGGAAAGTCTGCTCCAAGCGGGGTATCGGGTGCTCCAACAGATAGTAAGGGCCACGCCATGGTGGCGACCAGTTCCTGAATTCTTGCCAAGTGTATCCATACCCTAACCCGAAAGTGGTGCCATGCTTCTTCAGTTTGATAGGCTTGGTGATTCCCTAGAGGTTCTTGCCGAGCCCTTTGCCAGGTTTATACCCGCTCCAGTTTAGTATACTCTCTATCTTGTTATCCTACCACTTATCTTTGTCCACGGCGTTGACTCGCTCAATCTGGTGGTGGGTTTCTCCTCCTAGTTTCCTTCTTCCTTCAATTGCTGGGAGGGTTTGACGACTGTATATGGGGTTACTCCCGTCACCATGAATAATCACCTCTTGGTAATTCTACTCGAACTTCACTGCCTGGTGCAGGGTTGAGGATATAGCTCAAGCGGCGTGGATCCAAGGTCATCCTAGTAGTAAGTTGTAGGATGCTGGGATGTCTATTACTTGAAAATCAACATCGAACCAAGTTGGCCCCATTTGCAAACATAAACTGATTTCCCCAATAGTGGACCTTTGGGAGCCATCAAAAGCTTTGACGTTGATAGCCCCATCCTTGATTTCATGCAGACTCTTCCCTAATGTTCTGAGGGTCACCAGTGGACAAATGTTGAGGCTGGACCCTCCGTCAATCAAAGTCCTGGTAATGAAATAGTCCTCGAATTGCACAGTAATGTGCAACGCTTTGTTGTGGCCTAAACCTTCAGGGGGCAACTCATCCTCATGGAAAGTGATTTTATGACTCTCCAATACCTGCCCGACCATGTTTGCCATATCTCCTCCAGTTATATTGCTGGGTACGTATTCCTCGCTCCATATCTTCATTAGGGCGTTCTTGTGTGTCTCAGAGCTTTGCAGTAGAGCTAGAATGGAGATATGTGATGTGTTTTTGTTTAATTGGTCGACAACTGAGTATTCTTTTGCCTATATCTTCCGCCAGAGATCATCGGGCCCGGTTTCAATAGGCCGTCTAGAGGCCTACTTACTTGATTCAACTAAGTGCTCAGGAGTATAAATTTTGCCAGTCCTGGTCATACCCTACGCTACAATTGCTTCTCCAGACCTAGTTTTTCCCTTCCTTCTTGCCTCGGCGATGTAATCCCAAGGAATGGCCTGTATATGGAATGGCGTTACGGCTGACATTGCCACAGGAATGGGCACTCTCGTTTTGGGAGGCAACATAGCAACTTCAAATGGTGCAGGTGCTTTTGGAGACCCAAACTCCACCTAAATTGGCTCTGCAGTCTTTATGGAGGACGGTGTCTCAAACTTGAGAGGCACGGACATGTTTACTTCAGCATCCCCAGAGGGCTGGATTTGGATTACGATTGGATTTAGTGTGATTGTTGATTTCTTGGGCTTGGCACCTTTGGCAATTAATCTAATTGACCCTTTGGGGTCCCAATCATCTTCTACTTCGATCATCTGCACACCTCTTACCTTATGATCAGGCAAGGGATTATTGCGAACGTTAGGAGCAGGCTCCTTTGCCACGATGATTTTATTGTCAATTAGAGCTTGGATTTTGTCTTTCAGAGATCGTCACTCATCAATGGTATGCCCTTTTCATGCCGGAATGGTATGCACATGTTTTGTTTGGATTGACCCATTGGGAAGGCTTTTCTGGAGCTATGGCAGGGATTGGGGTGACGTAACCGGCTGCTTTGAGTCTTTCATATAGTTGGTCTATTGGCTCGGCAATGACGGTGTATTGCTTGGGAGGTCTACGGTCGAAGTTAGGCGTGACCTGGGGAAGTTTTGGCGGGCGTGAGGTAATTGGTAGTGAGCATTATAAGCTTGGTAGACAGGTGCAGTTTGGGAATATCTTGGTGAGGTAGGTTGATATGTGGGGGAGGGCGATGATTGGTAAGCAGGAATTTGGTAAGAGGGAGGATGTGCTTGGTAATTGGGGATAAGCTGGTATGTGAGAGGGGGTACCGGGTAGGCTTGGTATTTTACTGGGGACTTGGTTCTTTATGCAACCATCACGGCAATCACGTCCTTTTTCTTGGACACGCCACCAGATTGTAGGGCTTTGTTGGTAGCCTGCAGTGCTTCAAAATTAGTGACCATACCGCTCTTAATTCCTTCCTCAATCCTTTCTCCCAGCTTGATGATATCGGAGAATTTCTGGACCTCTATCAACACTAACCTCTCATAATACTGCGGATCTTGAGCTCGGACGAAAAATTGGTTCATCTGTTCTTCCTCTAAGGCCGGCCTGACCTTAGCAGCCTCGGATCTCCATCTAGTAGCATACTCGCGGAATGTCTTAGTGGGTTTCTTTTTTAGATTCTGGATGTAGAAGATATTTGGTGCATTTTTTGTATTGAACCTGAACCTGTCCATGAAATCGGATGCCATTCCAACCCAGATCATCCACTTCTTGGGATCTTGGCTAATGTACCAAGATAGCGCATCGCCTTTCAAACTTCTCATGAAGAGTTTCATGCGAATCTTCTCATATGTTCCTACACCGACCAGCCTATCACAATATGTCCTTAGAGCCGTCAAACATTTCGAACTTGGGAGGTTTGTACCCTACGGGAAGTTCGACATCTGGCTGAATGCAAAGATCCTTATAATTCAACCCTTCAATGCCTTTGTTTCTTTTAATGCCATGGACTCAGTTAGTCAATTTCTTGAGCTCGGCTGCCAGGTTTTTGATGAGAGAGTCTTTGTCATCAGACTCTGGTGTGTTTGTAATAAGTTGAGTGTATTGTGGTAGGGTTTCCCCATAGATGGGAGCGTGGTGGGGATAATCATTCGATGGTTCAGGGATGAGGAGTGGAGTGTTGTTGTGGTATGTGTTGCAATTTTGATGAGTCTACGGCTTCGGGATGTTCTGTGGAGGCATGGGCTGTTGAAAGTTGTTGTCAGGAGTAGTGAGGGAGAATGACAGACTCGCCAAGTTCCGAACTTGGTCTAGTTCTTCTTGAAATTTCAGTAACTTCTGTTTGAGCTGAGTGGCACTTTCTTTGGATACATGAATACCCTGAGGAACCTCTACCCTTCCAACCGAATTCTCCTTTCTGGCATTGTTCAAATCTTCCATTTTTGCTTTTCCCCTATTTTTTATAGGACTTGGAGGAGGAGGAGGTGGAGGGCCCTTAGATCTTGTAGAGTAGGATGACGATGCCAGAATGCACGAATTAACCTTTTAGGGAGGGGAATAAAAATAAAAGTAAAAACAACAAAAAGGTAACAAGTTAGTACAGATTCTGTAAAAATATTGCAATATTTAAACACATAGCATAAGAATATAAATCGTGTCCTAAATTGGGTGCCTCGTTGTGCCTGAGGTCGGCCTAGCGACAAGTTGACTTGGAGAACTTATAATGCTAAATGCCTCATTTTATTGATGAAAATAAGACGAATCCTAAAACGACACTAAAATTGCATAAAGTAAAAATGTCACTAATGGCCATTGGCCTTATTACATTTCAAAGCAAAAAAAAGAAAAGAAATTCCTGACTATTTGGTCCCAAAAAGACCTTCCCCAGACTCGGCATCTTTGGCTCCATCAAACAACGTCACCAGTTCACGTAATCCTAGCATCAGATAAGCCCTAGCCAAATGTCCTCCTTCATTTCCCTCGGTGTTTTGGCAATTCTCGATCCTACGGATGAATTTCCCTTCCAGCTCTACTAAACCCTACTCCAAATGTCCTAGGCCCTTGTTGTCTCTGATAGCTATATCCTTCCATTCCTCGATCAACTTTTGGTATGCTTCTTGAATTTCCTTATGCTCACTCTCGCACTCCCTGATCCTTTTGCGCAACTGATTGTACTTAACCTGTATCTCAGCCCTTTCGTCGATGACCCTGTGACCTCGAACAGACCCGGGTTGTCCTAACCCAGCATGATCTTCTTCTAGCCAGCCTGGATAGTATGAAGTGTAGCTGGCATGATATCTGTCAATCTCTATGGAATCCCTTTCCAGGATGATCTTGCTATTCCACATGTGTTGAGTTTGACATTTGTATGGGCTATCGTCGCCTTGGAAATCAGCCCTAAAATGACTCATCTTCTCGACCTTTGGTACGACTTGCTTCCTCTCTGCCTGCCTTATGACTCGGAGAGGGACATAGGGATAAGTTCCCCTTAGACCAATGAGTATAAGGAATGGAGCGCCGCGAGAGTGGATGATGAACTCTCCAGTGGGGAACCATTCGAACATCCATTGCACCTTATCTTCTTTCAAGTTTTCAAACAACTCTACCCATCCTCGAGCATCCCCCGGCTTAACAAACATGTCAGGCATATAGTTTATTCTCTTGGGATGGTGAAAGGCTATATGATCATTCCACGGCCTTCGCAGAAGCTCTTGACGATATCGACCCTTTTGGAGATGTTCTATAAGCCAGAGTTGGAGTAGTAAGTTGCAACCCTCAAAATGATTGGCTCTTCGCTGACAGTTCTCCAAAGCTCGGTAGATCTCAGCAACAATCATGGGCACTATGCTAAAAGGCTGCCCTCCAATCCCTTCCATCAATGTCTTGGTGACCATGGCTAGTCTGGTGTGGATCTTAGCCTTCTTCATAGGAAACACTATCATTCCCAAGAAGCAGAACATAAAGACGAAAACCCTCTTGTGGATATGCCCCAATGATGTGAGGGCGAATTCATCTGGATAGGTGCGGTAGGATTTGCTATGGTCGTACCTCTCATACAGGTAGTCGAAAGGAATATAGGAATCCTTCAAACAAGTCAAGTCTGAATTTTTCTTCAACCACATCATTTTGAAGAAACCCTTACCCTTGCGGTTTTCTGGCATGAGCAAACCCGGAGTCTCCCAAGGAATACTGGCTAAACCTCCTATTTCCTCGAGCAGAGGGGTCATTTCAAGGTCCCCAAATTGAAATACTGATCTATCATTGTCCCAGAATAAGGTCGCAGCCTCTATGATTTTGTTGTCCGGCTGAATTTCCAAAAGAGAGGGTAAGTTTCCCAAATACTTGCGGACGAGAGTCCGGTCACTGGAATAAAGGTCCTCCCACCAACTTAGCAACTTCGGGTGAATATTGGTTACCATGCCAAATCTGGGGATTTCGTACCTCATTTTCTGCAAAATAAAGTGTTAGCCCCCCACCCCTGCCGGAATCGACTATTTAAATCAATAATTAGCATAATGGCATTTAGTTATCCAAATAAGTGCACAGAACATGGTGTTGTCCATTTGGGTTCCGGGGGAACCCAGTGGACTTTGGACAAGGCTATCTTAAAGAGTCATTATGTGGACAGCATAACTGACTCAACTAGGTTTGACAGTGCTGCATGTACAATTAAATAGAATAAGGTTTCTATGGGTGCTAGACCGGTACCCTTGAGCGGACAACTCAAGAGGGAAAGGCATGGAACCGTCGACTGCACCGCTGATCGACTAGTTTTACCGCAAATATGCCTTTGCCAAATTTAGGGGGTAATAATATCGGAAGAGCGCAATAACTCATCAACCATTGCTATGGTATTTGTTTGGCACGAGTGGAATATGATGTTGAAGATGCAATTACAAGAATAAAACAAATTGCCACGTATTTTCACGTTCATAATGATTACAATAATTGCTCAAAAATTACAACGGTATTGAAGAAAAGCAGTAAATGAAAACATTAAAAAAAAAGACAAGTTAGTTTCGAATAAAGGTATTAAACAAAGCAGTAAAGAAAACAATAAAGTCACATATAACATGAAGTGGTAAAAGCCTAGCAGAGTCGCCATGCTGTCGACGCCCCCTTTTTCTAAAGCGAAATCGGGTTTACGACATTTGGGAAGACAACTCTATTCCTGTTTGGGAATTGGGTTTTGGAATTGAAGAGTTGCCACCTAATGATTAAGTGCATTAGGACACTAATGGTTTTGAATTGGAAAACCAGAGTTCGGGTAAGGGCTAGAAATTATCTCGAGGGGAAGGTGTTAGGCACCCCTCGAGATCCACTAGTGTGGTTCCCGTCCATGCTATGTTGTGACTTTAATGTAAACAAGTATACAAATAAATTTACACACAAGGGTTGCAAACAAGCATGTTGGAATCTATAATTTGTTTGAGGGAGAGTCTAAGTGCAAGAATTAGTCAAGACATTGAATAAACAAAGAAGAAAAAGTTAAAAGGAAAAGGAATAATGCAGTGAAAAAATTAAAGGGGAGTTTTGCGTAATCGAATAGACAGAATTTATTGACAATAAACAAAGTAACATAAGGAAAGGGGTCATAGGTTTATAAATCACATGGATCATCCACACAACACCGGTAACCAATCGTACGCATAATATTATCGTGTGATCATCATCTCCATGTCTACCCTTCCCATCCCGTTAAGGCGACAATAAAAAACACATAATACACTTAATGGGGAGATAAGGCAATTAAAGGCTCAAGTAGGCCTCCTCATTTAGAGAAACGAATTGTTTAGCACGTCTTACACATATTGTTTAGGTACTTGATTAAAAATTAGCATAGGAAGAATTTATCTACCATATATTTTCCAGATAGAGAGTCCGAATTAGTCCTGCTTAGATGTAGTTGCAGAAAAACTGACGATTGATTACTTATCTAACTATCTATCTGCGTCAAACAGGGTCAATATGCATGATATCTATTAGTTCAAAGATGAGGGAAGAATGAACTAATTTCAAAAAATATTTAAGTTACAGTATCGTAAGTTTTGCAAGCACTTTAAACGAATTACTACTGGTTTTAAAGATGAGTGGGCAATTTCATATTTTAATCGATTACTCCTATAGGCATGCTTTCTAGGTGTTACGAATCTTGTTATGCAGAGATTTCTGAGCAGGTCATTGATATGATTGATTTATTTTAGGCCCTATAAGTTAAAGTGCCTAGTGACAGATGCACATGCAAAAATGCAGGAAAAATCCTATAGGCATATTATCTACGTGATTTGCAGAATTTTAGCAGTGATTTATTGACATGGTATATATTGCGAAGTGCAGAAAACCTATGAGCATGGTATCTATGTGAAGAATGCAGCATTTTAAAGTATTAATCTTATAGACATGTTTTCTATGTGAAAAATGCAGAATTGAGAGAATATACACCCTATATGCATGGTATCTACGTGAAAAATGCAGAATTGAGAAGGTATACACCCTATAGGCATGGTATGTACCCCTTTTGTCATGCATTCTATCCCATCCCTTTTCATTATACCCCAATAGTTATTACAAGATTCATTACAAAGCTTATGACAGACCAAGCGAATCAAAAGAATAAATGAAAATACATCAGTGATTACATCTATATCTGATTAGCCTAATCCAGACTCAAAGTCTAATAATACGAGATAAACCAACTTCCAGGATCGGATTTTTCAAAGCCTTTCTCTTATTTGGGATGTGTCAAAGTTCCAAGGAACTTCAAGAGTTTCAGGCAGTGCTTACACCCCAAATATTATTGCAGAACAGATTATAGTGCAGTGTGGAAGGGCCAGCCCTCACGTGTCCAAGTTCAAAGGAAACTCAAGGTCCCAAGGCAAGGCTCACAGGAGGGGGGCAGGGCTTAAGGGCTTAGGAGTAAGTGTAAGTGCAATGAAAAAGAATTAGGGGGGAGCCGGGGCAGGCTGGTGGTCATGCCTAGCACCTGGGCTGCTGGCACACCCCTGACCAGCTTGTCAGCTTAAAAATTAGAGAGTTAGGACCCTTAGAGGGTCAGGTTCAACCATGGACAACAATTTAGAGGTTGTCAGGCTATACCTTAACTCTATACACATAAGGGAATGGGGGTATGGGAGATTGAAAGAGGCTGGTATCCAAAGGACCCAGTCTTAATCCATGACAACAACTTTGTATGTTGCCATGTCTTAAACTACAGCCCAAGCACATAAAGGGGAATGGGGATAGGGATTCATTGCAGCAACAGATAGCCAAACATAAGTAATTATTTTAAAACTGAACTCTATAAAGCAGTAAATTAGGCATGGGCATAAAAGCTTGTAAGTAAACACATTGGATTTTGATGCTTGAATCAAAAGTAGGACATACCAGTTCAGAAGAGTAAGTAGGAAGAAACAGTAGATTTAGGGAAGCCAAATTGCAATCAAGAAGCAAGAGTGTAAGTTTTAGAAGAGAGTTTTGATGATTAAAATCGCGTGTGTGTTAATGAAAGAGCAGGGTATTTATAATTGCAAACAGGTGTAGCAAATAAGGCAAGAATCATAGTTTAGTAATAATTAAGGAACTATGTACCAATTAAAATCAATTAGCCTATAGAGTTACTTTAATTAAGGAGTCCAAATTCAAACGGTAATGGACGGAAGTTATTTAAGGAAGGAAATTAAGTAAATATCTCGTGCAAGGTAGACAAATAAGGGTAAATACATGGTGGTACTTGATTTGTAAAACAAGGAAAGGGAACNGTCATGCCTAGCACCTGGGCTGCTGGCACACCCCTGACCAGCTTGTCAGCTTAAAAATTAGAGAGTTAGGACCCTTAGAGGGTCAGGTTCAACCATGGACAACAATTTAGAGGTTGTCAGGCTATACCTTAACTCTATACACATAAGGGAATGGGGGTATGGGAGATTGAAAGAGGCTGGGATCCAAAGGACCCAGTCTTAATCCATGACAACAACTTTGTATGTTGCCATGTCTTAAACTACAGCCCAAGCACATAAAGGGGAATGGGGATAGGGATTCATTGCAGTAACAGATAGCCAAACATAAGTAATTATTTTAAAACTGAACTCTATAAAGCAGTAAATTAGGCATGGGCATAAAAGCTTGTAAGTAAACACATTGGATTTTGATGCTTGAATCAAAAGTAGGACATACCAGTTCAGAAGAGCAAGTAGGAAGAAACAGTAGATTTAGGGAAGCCAAATTGCAATCAAGAAGCAAGAGTGTAAGTTTTAGAAGAGAGTTGTGATGATTAAAATCGTGTGTGTGTTAATGAAAGAGCAGGGTATTTATAATTGCAAACAGGTGTAGCAAATAAGGCAAGAATCATAGTTTAGTAATAATTAAGGAACTATGTACCAATTAAAATCAATCAGCCTATAGACTTCCTTTAATTAAGGAGTCCAAATTCAAACGGTAATGGGCAGAAGTTATTTAAGGAAGGAAATCAAGTAAATACCTCGTGCAAGGTAGACAAATAAGGGTAAATACATGGTGGTACTTGATTTGTAAAACAAGGAAAGGGAATCAGTAAAATAACCAGTAAAGAATCCCATTGAAAGCCTTGCTCGAGTCAGAAAAGAGGTAAAAGGAAAGTTTTAATTTAGGGAAAAATCAGTAACAATCAAATAAGCAACATTAAAGGAATTCAGAATCAATTAATAGTTGGCAAGACCTTTGAAAGAGAAGCTTTCGTATAAAACACATAGACATGTCAAGCAAGAGGGTTTCAAAATCACAAACGCAGAAAAAGGTTCAAATTCAATTCATAAACTCGAAGTGAGTCTGAGAGTTCAAGGTTTCAAAGTAGAACCCTTGTCCAGACATAAAACAAAATTTAGCCAAAGAAAACCCCCAAATCCTAGGGTTTTTAAACTCGAATTTGATACAGAGATGAATAGGCAAACTATCGAGATGAGCTCAGAGACCTTTTCAGAGTCTCATGAGAAGCATACAAGCACAATAGCAAGTAGAACATAGGAACCAAGTACAGGAAACAAGTTTCAAGAAAGCTTGAAAATTATATGAGTTCAGGTAGTGTAAACTTAAAGAAACAGTCGATGAAACACATCTAGAAAGAATCCAGGCGAAGTCCGGTATCCGGTAAAGGCAAACAAAGGATCAAAACTCAGTAGGAAAATACAGTAGAGGAACACATAAGATATACATGAGAGAGCATGGTGAAAAACCAGTATAAGATTGAACGGAGCATAATAAAATAAATCTCATAACAAGGCAAATATAAGAACACACAAAAGGCATGTGAGTCAGAAAAGTGCCAGTAAGAACATAGCAGGGATCGATTCATACCAAGAAAAGAGAAGAAGAAAAGTCAGAAACATTTTAAGGACTTTTCAGAAACCCTAATCGAAAATAAGTTCTTTTTGAAAGAAAATAAAAAAAAAGGTTTAAGAAACTTAAGCAACAATGCAAACATGTAACAGATCTAAAATAATCGGAGAGAACCTCGATATTTAGGGTTCCAGATGAACCCTAGAGATGAGAAAGGCTTCGAAAATACCGATCTAAGTCAGATAGTGTCATAAACAGGCTCAAAAGACCAAGAGCCACCGGAGCAAGGCCGGAGATGTCCGGAATCTTCGAATCGGTGAAGGCCCGGATGAAGACCCTCTAGGTTTGGCCTCGATCCTTCGAACAACAGGCATGCAGGAGCCATAGGAAGTGGGTATAGGCTGTCCATGGCCTGAGAAGCCATGGACGCCGTTGAAAATATGGTGGAACAAGGTAGGGGAGGCTAGTGTTCCGGGGAGCCTTGAGAGAATTTGGGAGTTCAAGGGCGGTTGAAGGAGGAAAATGAATTAGGATTAGGGGTCGTCTGCGAATTAAAAAGGTTATAATCAATCTGAGCCGTTAATCTTCTAGATCAACGGCTGAGATTAAAAGGGGGGATCCAGTCAGTTTTTTATGGATTGGGTTGGTTTAAAATTTGGGTTGGTTGCGATTGGCTCAATTGTAGTTAAAATTGAAATTGCAAAGGGGTTATAATTGAAATGGACGAGGCTAAATGTTAAACAACTATTTCTTCCCTTTTTATTTTAAAAATAGTTAAAATAATTTTCAAAACCAGTTAAAAGCACTAAATTGATTAATAATCATATAAATATTAATTAAAAGTACTGGGAGCAATTTTGTAATTGCAAAATACTGTTAATCGGAAAATAGGCTATAATTGCAATTATAGCAATTTAGCCTTTAAAATACCAAATAAATTTTATAAAAATGTGCGAAAAATCACATTAATTATATATTGGTGTAAATATAAAATAAAAATAAATTATTCTTCAAAAAATGATAGTCCCGAAATAATTATTGAATTTTGTACTATTAAAATAGACAACAAATTAATTTTAAAAATCATTAAAATAAGGGAAAGATACCAAAACTCTTGGGCATGCTCATACATGCATGTAGATACTATTTTGAGAACATCTTGAGTATATAAAATACATAGAAAAAAATTGAGTATCAACACCTCGTATGATAAAGGTTCAATCTTTAACATAATTAAAAATATCAACAAAAAGTCAACCCGGTCCTAGGTGGTAGAAATTCGAAATTAAGACCAAATCTCATTACTCATTCATCCCCAAGCCCGAATACGTAACTTATTTCAAAATTCGATCTCAATTTGAGGTCTAAGTTTTAATTTACAAAATTCATAGTTTTTACCCAAAACTCCTAATTTCTACTCTATAAATCCTAGGTTTGATAATGAAATTCATGAAATAGTAATATGAGAACAAGTTAAAATTACTAACTTATGAAGTTGGGAAGAAATTGCTCTCTAAAATTTGCCTCTTTGGAGTCTAGGGCTCAAAATGGTGTAAAATGAGCTAAGCTCGAATTCTCAACTTTTACCCAACTGCAGGTCTAACAATTGCGAAGCCTTGTTAATATTTGTGATGTTCGTATATGCGAACTCCTGATCATAAATGCGAACCCCTGATCGCAAATGCGAACAGTGCCTGATCCCTTTTGATGTCGCAAATATGACTTAACATGCGAATTTATGATGCACCAATGCCTCGCAAAAGCGATCAAAGCTTCGCATTTTCGAAGCTGTCCAGCCCATCTTAACGTCACAAATGCGACGTATAGATTGCAGCAAATGCGATGCTCTCCAACTCGCAAAAATGACCATTGCTTCGTAATTGCGAAGCATATCAGCCCCTACTCAATATCGCAAATGCGAGCCTAACTTTGCAAAAAGCGAAACTCACTTTTGCAAACAGGTCCTCGCAAATGCGAGACCTACAAGCCATGACCACCAGTTGCTGCCTGTTAAGCCAAAATCAGTCTGCAGCCTATCCAGAACTTACCAGAGCCCCTCGGCTCCAATATGAACATCTACACAAGTATAATAACATCATACAAACTCGCTCCTAAGCTCAAATCAACAAATTAACATCTAAAATCAAGAATCGATCATTAAAACTCAAGATTTTTAAAGTTTTAAACTCAAATTTTCAACTTTCCATATAAAATGCCGAAACGGCGTCGAGTCACCTGGGACCCCAACCACAAATGAGTACAATTTCAAAATCATCATATGAACCTATCGGAATTGTTAAAACACAATACAATATTGTTTACTAAAAACGTTAACCGTGGTCAATTCTAGTCATTTTCAAAACTAAAAATCATATTTTCCTTAAAGATTCATATTTAAATTTTTCGAAAAATCAATACGGATCACACACACAAATCATAAATTATCAACTAGAGCTATGATAAGTGTCAAAAAACAAAAAAAGGAAGCTACTACTCAAAACGACTTATCAGATCATTATATATGACTATGGTTAATCATGTAGTTTGATTTATCATAACAATTTCATGAGCAATTTCAACATTCATGATTCTAATCATAATATTTAACATGAGTGAAATAAGCCATTTAACCACCAAATCATGAGTCAAATAAGACAAGTATATAACTAAGAATTCATAAAAAAAACTCAGCATGGAAAAATAATTTTTATGCTCAATTCAACAAGTTATAAGCTTAAGCATGCTTCTTGATCATAATTGTGAGTCATCGCGTAATAATAAAATCAATGAAACATGAAAATTAAATTCACACAGTCCAAACAATACGGAATCATAAGCCAAACACTACTAGATTTTATCATAACCTTGCCATGCATATACATGGCTCCTAAATCAAGTAGCAAGTAGTAAATAGATCGCCTATGGAGGAAATTTCCTCTTACAAAGATAGGCAAGAGATTTACCTTCTCCCGACAAGCTTCAATCGATGACAACCGTGTTCCTTTTAAATCCAACACCAAACGAGTCGAATCTAGTCAAATATTACTAAATGAGTCAATACAAGCTTTAGGAATTGATTCCATAGATTCAATCTTTAACTCAAATTAAAAAGTCAACAAAAAGTCCACCTCGAGCCCCGGACTCAGAATCCGAAATTGATCATAGATATGGTTTACCTAGAACCCCACGATTCTAAATATATGATTAGATTTCAAATTGGGGTCCAATTCTATAGTCAAAATTCCCAAACGCACTTTCTTAAGTTTATACCAAAATACCCCAATTTTTACACTTTAAATTCATATTTTAGGTATTAAAAACCCTTGTAGATTCTTGAAATATAATCACAAATGAGTATAAATCGCTTATCCTTATGGCCTTGGGATGAAAATCCTATTAAAAAAGTACCTCTCTCGAAATCTAGGGTTTAAAATATTAAAGAATGAGCAAATTTTGAAAAATAACACATATGTAATCTATCCATCAACGCATATCACAATCACGATAGTCCCATCGCGATCGCGAAGGCCAAACTAGCTCCCCAAATCAAACTCCTCTACACTAACACGTAGTCTGCCTAACGAATGCGGTGCCCAACATCCCAATCCTATGCGAACGCGAGCCTCCCTTCGCGAACGCGAAGACCAATCTCCAGCCTGCCTCTTCCTCTACACAAATGCGAGTCTCTTCACGCAAACGCGCCGACCACTTGTCCACAACACTACGCGACGCATGACCATATGTGCAAATGAGAGGAACAAAGCTTGCCTTAAATACCTCCTTCTTCATGATCACGAGATTCAGCTCTGCGATCGCGTAGCACATCCATGCACCAGCAAATCTACAGCTGCAATTCTTAGGAAAATTGTCCGAAATCACCCCAAATCACACACAAGCCCTCAGAACACCATTCTATCATACGAACAATCCCATATACTAAATTCAAACTTATCAAAGACTCGAAACATTGCAAATAACATCAAAATGAAGAATCGAAGATCAATATCCTTCTCTTAGCTTTTAAACATTCTAACTGCGCCAAACACGTTCGAATCACACTCAGACATTTCGGATCACAATCAAACTTTGAAAACAAGTTATAATTAACTAAATGTACCTATCCAAAGTCCCAGAACACCAATCCAAACCTGATAACATCAAAGTCAACTCCCGATTAAATTTATGAACTCTCCAATTCTTCAAACTGTCTACTTTTGAATAAAAGAGTCAAAACTTCCGGGAACATCCAAAACTTCCGAACATATGCCCAAGTCCAAATCACCATCCAAACTTATTGAAACCATCAAATCCTGATTCCGAGATCGTTTACTTAAAAGCCAAACTTTGATCATTTCTTCCAACTTAAAACTTCCCTAATAAGATTTAGTCTTCCAAAATATGGGCGCATGAGCAAAATGGAAAAGGTTACAAAAGTAATCCCCTTATGTTTGGGGTAGGTCTAAAATAGTTCCTTAAAATTCCCGTACAATAGTTTTGGTCACTTAAGTTTGTGAAATTTAGCATCTTTATAGCCTGTTTGGCCAAACTTCTTTTTGGCTAAAAGTGCTTTTTTTTTTTGCAAAGGCACTTTTGGCCACAAATTCAGATGTTTGGCCAAGCTTTTAGAAGGAAAAAAATTGCTTTTGAGGAGAAACAGAAAAAAGTAGCTTCTCAGCAAAAACACTTTTTTGAGAAGCACTTTTGAGAAAAATGCACTTAGAAGCAGTTTTTTAAAGCTTGGCCAAACACTAATTGCTGCTCAGAAGTGCTTTTCAAACTAATTAGCCAAACATAAATTGATTTTCACCAAAAGTACTTTTGAGAAAAATATTTTTGAAAAAAAATACTTATCAAAATAAGCTGATTTTTGCAGCTTGGCCAAACGGGCTATTAGTCTCTATCAAATAACAAACTCTGATTTTTAAATTTAACGGAAACTGCAAAAATAATTTAACCATTTCTTAAATTTGGAGGTGAAAAAATTCTCCAATTTCGATCTATTTCTAGTGTTTAGTGCAAAAACTTTAGGTGTCATTTATGCTGATTTTGATCTATTTCTAGTGTCCAGTCATATTGGCAATTTTTAGGATATGAAGGGAAGTTCTTGGTTTTTTTAGGAGTTCTTATTAAATCTAACCATCTTAATTTGTTAAATATTTGATTGAGTTGAGACCAAGTACTCACTTTTAATAAACATAAAGGACAAAAATTGCTCAGAATTATATTTAAGGGACTATTTAACCAACTCCCAAAGTTAAGGGATGATTGTTGTTATTTTGTCGGTGAAAAATGTGAAAGCACGGCTAGATTGCCCTGCCCATCTCAACTCTTTCTTTTCAAGGAATACATTTGCTATACCACCGTGTGTTTTTGGTAAAGATTTTATAAGAGGGGAGGAGGGTTTAAGCCAAAAAGAGTTGGAAATGGAGTCGTCGTCTCCAGCATTGGGGAAACGGAAACTAGAGGAGGAGCACAAAGCAGCAGCAGCATCACAAGAATCTGCTTCGAAAAGGCGAAATTTGGCCGCGACCAGAACCTGCGTGCACGAGGTAGCAGTTCCCAGTCATTACACTTCAACCAATGACGAATCACTTCACGGTACCCTCTCAAACCCCATCTATAACGGTCAAATGGCCAAAAATTACCCATTTAAGCTGGACCCATTTCAAGAAATCTCCGTAGCATGTTTAGAACGAAAGGAATCAGTCCTCGTATCAGCACACACTTCCGCTGGCAAAACTGCAGTTGCAGAGTACGCAATCGCTATGTCTTTTAGGGATAAGCAGAGAGTAATTTACACTTCACCTTTAAAAGCTTTGAGCAATCAGAAATACAGAGAGCTGAGTCACGAGTTTTCTGACGTGGGTTTAATGACTGGTGACGTCACCCTTTCGCCGAATGCGAGTTGTTTGGTGATGACGACGGAGATTTTAAGGGGTATGCTTTATAGGGGTTCTGAGGTGTTGAAAGAAGTTGCTTGGGTTATATTTGATGAAATACATTACATGAAAGATCGCGAGAGAGGGGTAGTTTGGGAAGAGAGTATTATATTCTTGCCACCAGAAATTAAGATGGTGTTCCTTTCGGCTACCATGTCCAATGCCACGGAGTTTGCTGAATGGATTTGCAATATTCATAAACAGCCTTGTCATGTGGTGTATACCGATTTTCGGCCTACACCTCTGCAGCATTATGTGTTCCCTATGGGTGGTTCTGGATTGTATCTTGTGGTTGATGATAACGAGCAGTTTAGGGAAGACAATTTCTTGAAACTACAAGATACTTTTACGAAGCAGAAACTGCGGGGGAGCGCCAATGGAAAGGCTAGTGGAAGAATTGGAAAAGGTGGCTCTGCTTCTGGTAGTGTGTCCGAAATCTACAAAATTGTTAAGGTGTGCAGTGTATTCTCGTAAGATTCGCTAAAATAATACACTCTCTGCTTCAATTTATGTATAATAGTTTGACTCGGTACAGAAAGAGGGGCTTTTGAAACTTATAATCTTAAACACGCTATACTATTTGTGTGACTATAAAAGCTTTCTCATTGAGGGTAAAATCAGCAGTTTATAGATAGATGCTTCCAAATACAGAAAATGTGTCCTTTTCGGGATGGACTAATAAGCAAATAGTATCACATAAACTAAAAGGTTAATTTGTCAATGTTTCAGATGATCATGGAACGGAAGTTTCAGCCAGTGATTATATTCAGTTTTAGTAGAAGAGAATGTGAACAACATGCAATGTCTATGACCAAACTTGATTTTAATACTGAAGAAGAAAAGGAAGCTGTGGAGCAGGTATTCCGTAGTGCAATGGCGTGCTTGAGTGAGGAAGATAGAAACCTGCCAGCAATTGAATTAATGTTGCCACTGCTTCAGCGTGGGATTGCTGTTCACCACTCTGGTTTGCTTCCTGTTATCAAGGAACTTGTCGAGCTTCTCTTCCAAGAAGGACTTATAAAGGCTCTTTTTGCCACAGAGACGGTAACCCCATTCCTTGCATATCTTATTAGCTCATGTTAAATTTATCATTACAGGATGCTGATTATACTATTTCCCCTTTGTTTTCCCTCCTAATAAATTCTTTAACAGTTTGCCATGGGACTAAACATGCCTGCAAAAACAGTAGTGTTTACCAATGTAAAAAAATTTGATGGTGATAGCCATCGTTACATTGGATCTGGCGAATATATACAGGTGAGCACGAATTCCATATACACAACATTAGCAATAGTTTGTTTTCAGCTTTTGATTATTATAATGTATCTCTCTTTCATGCAGATGAGTGGAAGAGCAGGACGTCGTGGCAAAGATGAACGTGGTATTTGCATTATCATGATTGATGAGCAGGTGAGTTAATAATAGTATTATCCTCTAAGCAAGCATCTTCTTAAGTACCTGCTACTGTCTTCTTGAAATTTATGTCTATTTTCTTCTTCTACTTTTTTTGATAAACCAAAAGTATTTTCTTTGATTTCATACTAAGTTGGTGGCGGAATTGCATCTCACTTCTACAAATTACAACGAAGAATATTCTTTTTTTTGATAAGTACAACAAAAATATCCTTTTCACCCCAAAATACAGAAGGAAGAAAAGGGAGTTTTTGACTCCACCTTCACAATGGACTTTCAACTGCTCAAACATTCTACTACTCCTTTCTCTCCAAATAAACTAGAAAGGGTGAGAAGCAGTCTTCCACGTTTCTTTCCTTCTGGGATCCATCTTTCTCATTCTCCAGCTTGCATAACTTCTATCCTGAGTTCTAGATAGAATCCAGAGTATGTTAAACATGGAAATACTATAGTGGAGCTTCAGTAGATGACTCATCCCGCCAAGGTTTTTCAGGGGAAAAAAAGAAGTCTTCCAAATCATTTTCCATGGCTAAGATTTTTCAGGTACAGCTTGATGAAAAAGATTTGTCAAATAAAATTGCTTCAGTAAGGAATCTGTAAGATGATTTTGCTAAAAACACTCCATCCTTTTCCCCTATCCAGTATAGAGTATTTTCTACTAAGTTCTGAAGCTGGGAAGTATGTAACTCCTGCAGCAATTTGGTCATCCTTTCAGGCTCCCACTCCTAGTCGTTAAAGTTCTTCTGAAAGTCAAAACGTACCCTTGTTTTGGTCTACACTGTGGTATTATAGCTTGCTTGCTGCTAGTAAAGCAAAACAGATCTGGATATCTAAGGCAGGAGCCAATTCCTCTTTCCTCACTTCCTACAGCTATAGTTAATTTGTGTTGCTTATTACTGGGTACACCTATGCATGAGGCATACTTAACTATGTCTAGGACAGTCTTATGAGATGGTGTTAGCTCTATAGTGATAACTTACATATCGTGTGATGGCTTCAGATGGAGATGGATAACCTCAAGGACATGGTTTTGGGTAAACCAGCTCCGTTGGTCAGCACTTTTAGGTTGAGTTACTACACAATTTTGAATCTAATGAGCCGGAGTGAAGGTCAATTTACTGCCGAGCATGTTATCAAAAACTCATTTCACCAGTTTCAGTATGAAAAGGTTCGTTTTTAAAAAACAGCATTTTCTGTGTCACTACTTTATATTCTATGATTGACAGTGACACTATCTCTTTGTTAGGCCTTACCTGACATTGGGAAGAAGGTTTCCAAGTTGGAAGAAGAAGCTGCAACGCTTGATGCCTCAGGGGAGGTATAATGTTTGTTTTTCCTTTTATTCGAGAATATAGATTTTTTTCTGCACTAGATCCTAAAATAGCTTCTGTTCAACTTGTAGGCTGAGGTTGCAGGGTATCATAAACTAAAGCTTGAGATTGCCGAATTTGAGAAAAAATTGATGGCTGAAATAACGAGGCCTGAAAGGGTTCTGTATTTTCTTCTTCCTGGTAGGCTGGTAAGTGGTTGTAGGCATCTCTAGTATTCTGCTGACTTCCGACTTGACCTGGACATATGTCACTTGTTCCTTCTCTGACCCAATCTATGAGTGGTTGTCTTCCCTTTTCTTTTCTGGATAATTCATGCATTGGGTTGAACTGTGTTTTGTCTCCGGAAATATTTTTTTTGACATTGCTAATGCCTCCCCTTTGTTAGTGTGGCCTTTAATCTACTGCCATATCCTGGTAAACTTTGAAATGAAATATGTAACAATGCTACTTACTATTGGTAGCCGGAACCGTTTGCATGGACCTATGCTTTCCCAATGGGAAATGAGCTGTAAGCCCCTTGTATTGCCTTTTGCAACTGCAATGTAGACATATCTTAGAATTCTTTCTTCTTAAACTTTATTCGTGAATGTTAGATTCACGTTTCTGGATTAATTGAACTTGAATAAGGAAATTATTATAGAATGTTATATGTGATACATTAGGATACTCTGTATTTAATTTTAGAACTACTTTTAACCCTTCTTGCATGCTGGTAATTAATCAAGTAGTAGGAAGTTCTCTTGATTCTTTTTTCCACACTTTCCTTTTCTTGGTCTAATTACAGCTCTCTTTCACCTGCAAAAACATGATTTGGGACATTAGGAGGGTAAAGTAGAAGTTCAGAACATGTTATGGGAGTTGGGACATTGAGTAGGTAAGGTTAAAAGTTTATAGCTTTGAATGATGGGTCAATGTTGAATTGCAAGATGCTTTATATTTGATTATATCCGAGTCATATTGTCACGCCCCAACCTAGGGAGGCTCGACCGACGCTCAATCGAGTGAACCCAACTGAGCAAGCCTTTTTGGACACTTTCTACCCAATTCACTATAATCAAGGAAACCATGCTTTCATTTATTTAGACAGTAGGAAAGATAGTACATGCAACATTGTTAGTTCAATTTATGTTACAAACCTTAAACCATAGTTAAGTTTCCAAAATCTCATACAGTTACAGTTTAAAGGAACAAGAGTTTAGAATTACAACGTAGTTCATTGGCCCATCCAACACCTGTACATAACCCACCCAAACATCTACGGAGCCTCTAAGAATACAAAAGACAGTTATGATAATGCCGGCAACAAGGCCCCAGCTATACCTCAAAAGTGGTAATTATAACAAAAGACATACTGCATAACCCCCGGAAGGAAAGGGGCTCACCAAGCTTGCTGAGTGGAGGATGCTCTGCTACCTACGATCGGCATTGTCTGCTATGGAACCTCCTACATCCATTCAAAGATGTAGCGCCCTCGGCAAAAGGGACGTTAGTACCATGGAATAGTACTAGTATGTATAACTAAACACCATCTCATTAGAAAGAACTGTCATACAAGAATAAAGAAGTCATAAAGATCAATCAAAAAGCTTTAAACAATCACCACATCATCAAATCAAAGGATCATATAACTTCAGGGGCGGCCCGATGAATTTTGTGGCCTAAAGCCAAATTATACGAGGGGCCTTAATTTTTTAATTTTTTTAATTATTTATTTGAAGCCTTTTTTTTAGCTTTTCTTAGATACAAAGTTATTAATAATTTTCTTATAATCAATTACTCCTAATAAGTATTTCTCAATTGACAATATCACTAATCTATTTAACCTTTCTTGTGACATTGTTGTTCTTAGGTAAGATTTTATCGATTTTAATTTTGAAAACTTCTTTTCGTTGAAGCAACAGTAACATGGTTATGGACACTATTCCATCAACAATTTAGGCATTTGGAAAAGAATTAAATCTTTTTATTTGATCAAGTGTATCAATTAAACTGTTATTTTCTAATTGTTCTATTTTTCTTAATACTTTTAATTTAGAAAATAAATCTAGACCATCAATATTGAATTGATTATTATGCTTTAAGGAACATTCAAGATTAAGGCAATATATTTTTCAAATTTCCACATCTAGTGATGTTAGTTTTAACTGTCAAATAGAAAACCAAAAATATTTTCATATGTTTCAAATTGTTCAAATCTATTTTGAAATGAAAAAATAGTCTATCTATTATGTATAAATGTAATCAACCCTGAAGGATTATTCGAAAGATTTTGAGGTCTCATTATCAACATGCGCATCAAATTGTTACTTCCTATATATCACACGTTTCTTACGAAATTCGGCTTCAATATTAATTTCAAGTGCAATTTCCTTGGTAGAAATCATAGCAGTTGCAAACCCTTCTTCTCGATATTTATTAAAGAAAGAAATCAAAGTTTTTCACTCATACAGAACTCTTTTTTAAACTTATACATAGTCTATTAGGTGTAACAAAAAAATGGGCCCCCCACGAATATGGGGCCTAAAGCGGTTGCTTTGCTTGCTTTATAGAAGGACCGCCCCTGTATAACTTTCACATAATTCCCATAACTTTAGGTCGCGGCATTTAATACTATTCATCATCATTCACAATACCACCGCTTTCTTGCGCGGAGTTAGATCACGACCCGATCAGCTAGGTTGTCTCATTTGAGACATGTATCTCAATCACAATCTCATTCTCACTTTCCGGATTCAATATCAGAACAATACCACCATGTGTGCAACATGGCGTTCGATCACAGCCCGATCGGCTAGGCCGTCTTACCAAGACGTTGTTCCTTTTCATTAATCATCTCATTTCAATCTTTATTTCACATGTATCAATTCATAGGCACTTGGGGCCACAATTATCACATCATACTTGGCACTAGGCCACGTTTCATAACTCAAGTTCTTTTTCCCACATTTCATATCATTTCCACTTTCAACGTTAACCTTGCAATTTAAGATAGTAGGCACATACAAGAGCAATTCGAGTTGTAAGCATAGAGAAGATTTTATATAGTTTGGCATAACAATCTCAGTTTAAACTTGACTTGAAGTCTAGGCATCCAACACATGGTTCACATTCTTCACACATCCTTAAATTACCAAGAATAGTATATTGAACATATGAAGACACATCTTTCACGTATATATTTGCAACACCAGTTATGTGAAATAACAATCAATGCATCAATCAAATTTCGGTCTTACAACATTTGCAGGGACATTAAAGGAGCTCGATTTCTAAGAAGAGGGGGTTTAGCCATACATACCTCAATAGAGCTTTCCTTAAGTTTTCACAAAATTCCGGAACTATTAGCAACTTCGATCTATTTTATGAGAATTACAAGTTGAACCAAAAATTAGAGAGATGATTAAGATTCTAGCTCATTTGAGTATATTATCAAGCACTAAGTGTGCATTGTGATTTTAGGACCTTTTTGTGAGAGGTTCTATCATCCTACATCCCATTTGTTACATTTTTAGCTCACAATCTCCCCGTACCCTTTTATCATTCATGCATGCAAGATAATCAATTCTTATACTCATGAATCCACTTGTTAATTACTCATTTTAGTAGGAATTTCGAAATCAAAGACTAGGGCACAAGTTCTTACCTCTTAGAATGAAGGCTTAGTAACTTTTCTGGAAAATCTTCAAAGATTTGGGCAAGGGTTGAATGGGGACTTGGTGAGGATCACTTCCTCTCTCTAGAGTTCTTCTCTCACTCCAAATGCAGTAGAAAATAGCATAAAAGGGGCTAATGGGGTGTTTTTAATGAGATGGGGTCGGGTTTTAAAAGTTAGAAAATAGGAGCCCCGACTCAATCTGCGGTCGCATATGCGATCGCATATGCGATCGCATAACTGATATGCGGCCCTCGAAAGGGGCCGCAAAAATGACCGTCGAACTTGCACATTCTGCCCGAGTATGCGACCAAAATGCGGTCCGCATACCTGTTCTGCGGTCGCATAATGCACCTCAGAACTACCCCTCGCAAAAATCCTATGGAGGTTATGCGACGACTATGCGGCCCGCATATCCATTATGCGATTGCATAATTTGGCTGCATAGTTGTTCTCAAATTGGCCAACATACTGCCTCACTCTGCGGCAGTTATGTGGCCCGCATTGCTATTATGCGGTCGCATAATGGGCCGCAGAAACGCGTATTTCTGAAAAACATTTTTCCTTAACTTTTTAATGCACAAATCAATCAAAAAGATCCGAACCGCGGCGAGCTCTCCTCGAAGAATTTTATAAATTTCTAACACATATCCCTAACTTGGCACTACGAGATTTCGGGTTTTTGAGTAAGAATTTCATGGGGCCTTACACATACTGAGACAGTGAAGTGCATAAGTAGACAGAGGAGTCCATTTCTCCTGATGAAATGTCATTGCTGCTGGTCTGCATTTCAAACATAGTAAAGATGGTGAATCACACGAAGATGAACCGTCCATGCTAAAGTTGATTCTATCGGGGAGCAGTTTCAGTTGAATCCCCTCTGTTGTTTTTTTTTTTTTTTACAAAAGGGCAAAAGCTAGTTTTTTTTTTGGGGTTATATTTGAACTGTTGAATCCCCTTGACATAAGGGAAAGTTCTTGTAAAGTGGAAGAGGGGTTAAAGATATGCTTTAGGTCACAGTTTCATATCCCGGGTGTGACATTTTTGAATCCCTTTGTTAAAATTCTCACTCCGCCACTGACTTCTATGGTATTTTGTTCGTATTGCTGTTTGTATCGACATAAAATTCATTCACCTAATACCATGTTTATCTTTTGCACGGACACTGAGCATTGCATTGTTAATGGCAGGTTAAGGTACGGGAAGGTGGAAAAGATTGGGGTTGGGGTGTTGTAGTCAATGTGGTGAAGAGGCCTCCAGCAGCATTGGGTTCTTTGCCTGCTGCCCTCTCTGCTTCACGTGGCACTGGCTATATTGTGGACACCTTACTTCATTGCTCGCTGGGTTCCAGTGAAAATGGGTCTCGACCCAAACCATGTCCCCCTCGTCCCGGGGAAAAGGGAGAAATGCATGTGGTGAGTACATAATACTGCTGTGTTGTAGTTTTCTAAAAGTCACATATTGCACACAAGTGAATTAGATCATGAGCAATAGTTGTATTCTTGAGTGTGTTTCTGGGGCATGACACAACATTCCAATTTGTAGGTTCCTGTTCAGTTACCCTTAATTTCTTCCCTCAGCAAGCTTAGAATATCTGTTCCTTCTGATCTTCGGCCTTTGGAAGCGAGGCAAAGTATTTTGCTTGCAGTACAGGAGCTTGAAAAACGTTTCCCCGAAGGCCTCCCGAAGCTTAACCCTGTAAAGGTATGAATTTTCAGTTGCTGGTTTCATTCTTGATTTGTAATTTATCATTTTAAAACGGATCAGGTCATTGATGAGCATACTCTCTTTTCTTGTTCCGGGATATTTATCTGACTCTAATAGCTATGGGTCAGAAACATTGCTAGTGATGTATATTCCAAAACCACAGGTCAAAAGCCTAAAATACGTGTCGCTCATAGGGATATTTTTCTGACAGAAAGCTGTGTGTCAGGAACATTGCTAGTGATTTTTAAGCAAACTTTGCAGTCAATAGCTGGAGATGAGTATCGCTTATAGGAAACTGTAGCTGACTGTAATGCAGTAGAAATTATGGCACGGGGTGTCTTAAGAAACAAGGAACCCTCTATGCACTTTGTGTTGGTTTGTAGGGTTTGGTAATATCATATAGCTGCCTTTAGCAGTTAGTCAAAGTGAAAACCTATGTTGGTGACTGATCCACCCTGTGATTGTTGTTCAAGCTACCTACTTGTAAGGCATTCGTCAATTAATTCTTTCAGTTGATGCTTTTACGACTAGGCTGGATAGACACACAAATAAAATCCTATCAATAGCATTTCGGTGTAAAATGGGAGATATATACCACATAGATATATTAATTGATTTCTTCAAGTCCTTAAATGAGAGTTAGGCCTGTATTCTTCTGCAGCTTAACTACATACACCTTCGGTGCATTTTTTTTTCTTTAGTAAGATACTAAAATTCATAACTTGCTTATCCAAAAGGAAAACTTCTCACAGCTGATGCCTCCTTAAAGCACAAAAAAGAAAACAAAATATGAAAATAAAAGATCACAGATAAAAGAAAGAAAAATTACAGAAAAGAGTAAAGCGGGGAAGTAATATCTTAATAAGCTAAACGGACCATTGTTATCATTTTGTATGATCTTGTTGCTGAGTTCATTGCCAATTTCCATATTTCAGAGCTTCCGTAATATGTAGCTGAGTAACAGTTCTTCTGTGATATGGGTAAAAACTTCTATGTTTGTATATTACTTTGGTTGTCACATAAGTTTAGCTTCAGAAGAAGTAATAGTTTGTATTTGGTGGACAATTTGGAGAGAGAGAAACTCAAGATGCTTTGAAGATTTGGCTAACTCTGAACAAAGGATCAAGCTGAACTGTATATTTTTATTCTACTTTTGGTGTAAAGAAACCGTTGTATGAGATATATAGATCTCTATTAGATCTCATTGGTTCCTTGTAGCTGTTACAAGATTGTTTTTGTAACTTTTTGGGTCTTGTATCACTGTTTTTACTCCTTGGCACAGCCTTTGTGCTACAATTATATAATATGCTGCCATTCTCAAGAAAAAACAAGAAGTGGTAGTTTGTTTCTTGTGTTAATCATTACTATGATGGAGGTTTGCTGGTTATGAATTTATCCTTGCATAACATTTTACTATATCTTTTACTATTATGTTTATTCTTCAAATTTGAGGTACTGATTAAATCAAGGGTTTGGTGCTTGTCCTGATTCTTATATTTGTAGGACATGGGCATTGAAGATCCTGAAGTTGTTGATATGGTAAACCAGATTGAAGAACTCGAGAAAAAGCTGTTTTCTCATCCACTTCATAAGGTATGACAAGAAATTTGGTATTGAATGGTCTGTTAAGTCTGTTAATTCAGTGACGAGACACTAAATCTATAAGTAATGGTTTACTTACTGTCACTGCTTTTACCATTTGCTGTTGCATACATGTGAGGCAGTCACAAAATGAACATCAGCTTAAGTGTTTCCAAAGGAAGGCTGAAGTGAACCATGAAATTCAACAGCTCAAGTCAAAAATGCGTGATTCACAGGTAAATCTCCTATGTTACTTGCTTGTCGACACTAAAGTAATTTTTTGCCTTTCTTTATTCCCTTATTTTTTTCCTCAATTCGGCTGGGTCAAGTCTGATCCATTAGCCGGGTTTAAGTTCTTATCATTAAAGTTCTAACATAATCTATCTCATGGCACATAATTATGTAGCTTTCATTCTTCTCTTGTCACGGTATTTAATTATTATTGCTTCTCTATTTTGCTTATCCATCTTTTATTAATATTTTGTTTTGAGATTTTTCCTATGTCTTCAACTTTTCTAATCCTTAGAGTACTTAACAATTATAGCTCTTTTAACTGAGTTTTCGCTATTTTATTTACTTATAAGTTACAACAAAATTTGGCAAATTTTTCAGCTTCAAAAATTTCGGGATGAACTTAGGAACCGCTCCCAAGTCCTAAAAAAGCTGGGTCACATTGATGCTGATGGTGTTGTGCAATTGAAGGGACGGGCAGCCTGCTTGGTAGACACTGGAGACGAACTTCTTGTGACTGAACTGATGTTTAATGGTAATATAATTGTTGTTTGGAAACTTTGTGCAATTAGTAGCTTCTTTGTTTAGGTGGAAACAAATAGCGTTCATTTAAAAAATGAGAGCAGATGAAAGCTATGTTGTTTTGAACTTTGAATCTTAAAATGGAAACTCTATCAAATTAACCTAAGTTGCACTTTTTATGGTGTATTGCATGGGCCTTAAACTTGATTGAACTGCTGAAGCTAAATAAAATATTTTACTCTCGTTTCTTGGATCATTTTGAAGATTTGTATACAATTATTATGGTTTGTTCTGGAACTTAAACTTACAGATCTGCTGAAGCCAAAAAAGAAAAGTTGTATTCTTCTCGTATGTTTCCTTATAGCCCTATAGTATAGCCAAAAACTACTTACTTTTGCTAACTGTATTTTTGAATACTCTGGTCACTGTAGCTTCACTTTAGGCATAGCCTGTTTGGCCAAGCTTTTTTTTGGGCCAAAAGTGCCTTTTTTGGCCAAAAGCACTTTTGGCCAAAAATTGAGGTGTTTGGCCAAGCTTTTGGAAGGAAAAAAGTGCTTTTGAGGAGAAGCAGAAACAGTTTTGGAGAAGCAGAAAAAAGTAATTCTCTCCAAAAGCACTTTTGAGAAAAATACACTTAGAAGCAGTTTTCAAAAGCTTGGCCAAACACTAATTACTGCTCAAAAGTGCTTTTCTAATTAATTAGTCAAACACAAACTACTTATCACCAAAAGCACTTTTGAAAATAAACTGAATTTAGAAGCTTGGCCAAACGGGCTATAATCAGGCCATTTTAATGTGGTTTAATTTCCAGTGAGACATGGGCCCAGGCTTTGGAATATCTTGTGGCTTTCCTTTGGTGTTGCAAAGAGTGGGTGGTTAATTGCTGATATCTGGTATTGTGAATGATTTTGTGGGCAGGTACATTCAATGATCTTAATCATCATCAAGTTGCGGCTCTTGCAAGTTGCTTTATCCCAGGCGACAGAACAACTGAGCAAATACTTTTAAGAGATGAACTTGCAAAACCATTACGCCAGCTACAAGATAGTGCAAGAAAAATAGCAGAGGTGAGTTGAAAGATGAATATGACACCTTTTATATTTCCATGTCAGAAGCATGGATAACACCAAAAACTTTGCAGATACAAAACGAATGCAAGTTGGAAGTAAATGTCGATGAATATGTGGACGCAGCAGTTCGACCATTCTTAATGGATGTTATTTACTGTTGGTCAAAGGTGAGCAACAAAGATATATGTTTCATGTTTATTTTCCAAAATGATTCATGTTCTTTCCCAGCACGAGTACCAGATTTGTCTTGTTGAATGCTGTTACCATCATCTTGCAAGTCAAACTCTCAAGGCAGTTGGAGATTAAAGCCTGTTTGGCATTCTCTTCCATTGCTTTACAAGGTCCCTTGCACCCCTCCTTCGTTTGTTGTTGGCTTTCCTGATTGTTAGGTACACCCTCGGTCCCATTTATGTGACGGTTTGATTGGGCACGGTGTTTAAGAAATTTATGAAGACTTTTAACATGTAAGCCAAATATATGACGTAACAAAAGTTATCCTTTTTATTTAAATGAGTGATGGTGGGGGTTCCAATGTCACATCATTAAGGATAAAATGGGGATACTAAAATTAAATAGTTTCCAAAACGAGAAGGGTGTCAATCATTTTGGAACAGACAAAAAAAAGGAAATCATGTCACCTAAATTAGGACGAGGGATTAATGGTTACTTTATAGTCAAGCATCCAGTAAACTACCCAAAGACCCAGAAAGTTGGTTATGGTTATGCTGTAAACATGGGATACTGTTGGTTGTGGTTATGCTGTAACTTCTTGTACTATTCTTGTTTTGTTCATCTTTTTGCTCAAGGTCCAAGATCATGATTTACATGGATTGAATCACCTCTAGTCTTAGTACATGATGGATACATCAGCCGTTCAATATTCAAAAGGGATCATTTTTTGCATCCGAAGTCCTTTTCTAAAAAAGTGAATGAGGTTGCCAATTACCTGAAATACCTTTAATAGAAACGAGAAGGCTTACTTTGAATCTTCCAAAGTGGACCTAGTTTCTTTCCCTGACCCCATGCAAACGTAAAAGAAAAGAAAACACTGGAGATTTCATCTTGCTCTAATTTTTGTTAATGTGCATATACTTTCTCTTAGGGTGCATCTTTCGCGGAGGTTATACAAATGACGGACATCTTTGAAGGTAGCATCATACGGCTGGCTAGAAGGCTTGATGAATTTTTAAACCAGGTAACTGATTAGATCATCAGTTGTGTTTATGAATAATACGAGATATTAAGTATTCATTGTTCATGGCCATCCACTTAGCGCATCAGGAGAGGACTCCCATTAATGAATTTTCTTTTGATTATACTTGTTTGTTCAATAAGCTACAGTAAACAATCATGTCAATGGTACTGTAGATCTGTAATGAGTTTCCTTTCCCTTATACCTAACAGCTACTCCGCATGTTTAAATTATAGAGTCAAAACGTGAGACTTTTTTTCTTGGGATTTACAGTTGAAAGCTGCTGCACATGCTGTGGGAGAAACAGATTTAGAGAATAAATTTGGTGCAGCAAGTGACAGTCTTCGGCGAGGGATAATGTTTGCAAATTCTCTCTATCTATAAGAGTTATATTTTAGAAGTAGATGAGAGCTGGAAGTTCTCATTAGCTAGCTGTATATCAATGCTGTGTAGTTTCTGTCCCTGTTATGGGACTAGCTGACAGATTGTTACTTTTATTATTTTCCTATTTTTCAAAGAAATAGTTTCTTACTTGTAGTGATGCATTCTCTAGTTGAATGTGGCAAATCTATAAGCTTGCTCTGTCTCGTCAAGATTGTAAGTGATACACTTCAGTTGCAGTTTAGTGCCAGAAGGGCATAGTCTGGAATTGCTTCATTTTTTTTTGCGGAGAAAACATAAAGGTACCAAACTCGGAGATCTTGAAGATTAATATCGTTAAAGGTGCCAAAATACAAGAGTGGCAAAATACGTGAATTTCGACTTTATTCAGTGCTCCGAGGTCTCAACATATTAATTATCTCACACCTCAACAATATTACTTCAAGAAATTATAATTATTGGTGTACATATATCGGGTTGGTTTGGGTTTTTCAATTACCAAACCAACCAATTGTGCCGGGTTATTAAATTTATAGACCAAATCAATAGAAATTGGGTTTTTAATCTCGATTTTTCTCGGGTTTTCGAATTTTGTTTTTTTTTTTGTTTTTTGTGTTTTCATAAAGTCTATTGCTCAAAACATAGAATTTGTGCTCCAAATATTTCTTTGATCCTAGTAAGACATAACTATATAAGGTGTTTTTCAAGAAAATAACATGAAATATGAGATGCGTTATGGCATTGTACTAAAATATTCAACTATAAAGATAATAAAGTCGTAAAAAATAAATGCTTTATTAATAAGCAATAATAAAAATAAACATAATCTAAAATGACCAAGTTGCTAACAAGTACTACTATTTTTATATGACTAAACACTATAAAAAAAAAATAATAAGTTTTGCATTTTATCTAATTCATGAAAAAACTAAAAAACTAGATATTCAACACTATTGTCATTCCTAGTACAATTTAATTTGATGTCGCATTAATATTGACTACAAAACTTATTGTAGCATTCAATAATTCATTCTAGAGAAAACTACCCGGCTAAGCACTTATGAAAAATTATTTAAGAAAATGATATCAGTTCTTGTTTATTCTATAAATAGCAGATTGTTTTTACATAATTAGATTAGCATACTAAGATTATGGGCACATTTAATTAGTCGACACATGGCACAAATCACGGAATTAATTTTTATCACACTCTCTCTCTTGTCATCTTCTGGTTTAAATTTTACCTCATTAATTCATCTTATCTACGTCTTTTTTTTAAAAAGATTTCCCTTCTGACACCATACTTTCCGATCAAAAATTTGAATTAAACACAACTCTTCTTCGGTCTAAAAGGGTTTTCAACCAGCAGAAAACTCCTCACTAGCAACCACTTCGGGATTATCTCTTACCAGCTTCAAATTTTCATTCATTTACCAATTTAAATATACCTAATATATTTCAGGGTATATTATTGTTGTTGATGAGATTATACAATATCAATATACATGATATATAATGTATATAAATTATATACATATGGTACATTTTCTTCATATATATATGTGTGCGCGCGCGCGTTAACATATATATTTTCATAACATATTGGTATATATTGTATAGTTAACATATATATCCTTAAAATATTTTATTATACCATATGTATAAATGGTTTATAATGTATATATAACACATATATATGTAGCATGTCTTTTTTTTAAAAAAAATATACAAGATGATATATAATTTAATAAGCAACTGTTAAATACAAATATGTTGATATATATGGGATATCACATATATTAGTATACAAGATAGACTAAAAATAAGATACATATCCTATCAAATTATCAATTTAATATACGGTATTATACGTTAATATTTTTAGGATACAATTATCTTTTCTTTAACTGTATTTTGTTTGTAAAATATATTTGGAAGATAATATTTTGAGCTAAAAAATAGGAAAGAAAATATTTGGAGTTGTTATACCTGATTCCCTCCTTTGATTTAGGAATCTATTATGGTGTTGTCTATATTAGTTACCATAATGAATGCCTAACGGCTGCGGAATGAAATTAAGTTGCTGCCATTTTTGTTAATTATGGCGTACTACTATGATTATGTTAAATTTTTTAGAATAGTGCCTACTTATGTTTTTTCCCCATAATTCTAAGCCCAAGTTTAAACTAATACATTAAAAATTTAAGAAATATTTATAAACTACTATAATAAATATTTTAATGTATTAATATATTTAATACTTCTATACATGTAATACGGGTTGTTTTTATTTTAGTTTGCCTTTTTTTAATAAAAATCAAACCAAACCAATTATGGTCGGGTTTTTTTCCCCAACACCAAACCAAATCACAATTGGATTTTTTTTTCTCGATTTGCTTCGAATTATCAGTGTGATGCGGTTTGTCGGTTTCTTTTGTACACCCCTATTATAATGCAAAGGTATACTCATTTCATTAAAGCAATGTTCAAGGATTTTGGATCATCCATATATGATTGATATTTTTGTGCCCCTTATCAAATAAATTATGCCTTTGGTGATTTTGGATTTTACTCCTCGGGTAACTGTAATATGTCCCAAAAATTTGAAAGAAAAATGCCTCGTAGGTTCTTTAGGAAACTACGGGAATAGCCGCAAACAGATACATTACTTATCAACAGTTGGCCATTATATTATTTTACCAAAAATAGCCATAAAAAGTTATAAATGATCTATAATATACAAAAAAACTTAGGGAAAAAAGGTTTTCTTAATGAATATGGTTGGAATTCCTTGAAAACACATAAACAAACACAGAATTTGAGATTGGAGTGATTTGGACTGGGTTGAAGTTAAAATTCGTTACTAGTGATACACAACATTTAAAAAATTAGGCAATTTATTTTTCAATGGGCATGGTTGGAATTCGTTGAAAACACTTAGATGAGGTAATATATAAAATTTGAGAAAGATTGGAGGTGATTTGGACTGGTTTGGACTCAAATTTATAGTTAAAATTGAGTTTGAAAATTTTTCCACGACATATGTATCTAACATGTATCTCATACATAGGTATACATGGATACATAGAAATATCGATACACATTTGATACATACCGGATACACAAACAATACACCGGAGATACACAGTGAGATATACATATATCTTTTTCCATGTTCATCTTCGACATCAAAGTTGACTTAAATTTCAGTTCAAACCACCTTAAAGCTCTATCAAGTCATCCTAAAATTGAGATTCAAACTCCTTGAGATGTACCCAATCTAATTCAACTCCCCGAGATGTACCCAGTCTATTCCAACAATACCCGCTCAAAATAAATTCCACTTCCAAAAATTTCAAATTCAAGCTTACCTGACTTCAATTACTTTCAATGGAGTCCAACCCCAACTAAGAACGGTTGTGATGACGAGGATCAAATGGAAGATAAATGAGACATTTTGCGGTCCTTTTCTTTGTATATACCTATTACAATATCCTAATGCAACAATAACAACAACAACAATAACAACAATCATATATAATCTAACAAGTGGGTCTGAAAAGTATAGTGTCTACACAGACCTTATCCCTACCCTGGGGGTACAGATGCTATTTCTGATAGACCATCGGCACAAAATGATGAAAAGAGACAATAGAACATTAACAACAACATACGCCAGAAAGATAGTACCGGTGAGCTAAGAATCAAAAAAATAAATGGAAAAAGCAATATCAATATTAATATAATTATGACGTACATTGTAAAGAACAATAATTCTCACGCGGTCCAAAGACCAGCTTTGTCATGAATGATTTGTAATCTTTTTTCTTTCTTTTTTCCTAAGAAGCGTACAAATAGCTAATTCAGTTATTATTGGTAAACTTTATAGTAATTGACTAATATTAGTAGTATTTTATGAATTAGCTAATATTGGTAGCATTTATGCTCTTAAGGTCCCTAGATTCTTTTCAAGGAAAGTTGATCTTAAGCTTGGATCCCGCACTATTTCTTAGGTTGGTGGATAAAAATAGCATTATTTAACTTATCTCAAAATATTTTTGGCATTTCTATGTAGTTCGTTATAGTAATTAATTTTACAAGGAACTTCAAACCAACCAACTTTGGATATATTAGTCATGTATATACTTATAGCAAGCAGAGGCAGACTCAAGACTTTAACGCGAGTCTTTTAGTGTTCAGAGTACCAAGTTACTTATCATAATCATTTTCAAAGTATAGATACATACATATACAAGATTTCTATCGAAACTTACACATCCGTTGATCCCTCATATTTTCACCTGTAAGTAATAACTTGAAAAGAAAATACGAAGAAATTCCCGGCAAATAGGACTCTCCTCTCGCTCAGCGATTCCATTGGTAATGCAGCTGATGTGGTGTTCTCGTCTTGCCTCCAACATGATCTTTTTCCATTCTCTAAAAAAAAAAAAAGGGGGGG
>MU724422.1:75292-117546 GCA_026770625.1 Nicotiana glauca | reverse complement strand
CACTCTGAGAAGTTAGTTATTGGAGGGGACTTTAATGGTCATATTGGGGCTGCTGCCGGTGGTTATGGCGAGGTGCATGGTGGCTTTGGTTTTGGGGTTAGGAACGGAGGAGGCACTTCGCTGATTGATTTCGCCAGGGCGTTCGACCTTTTGATTGCGAACTCGTCATTTCCAAAGAGGGAGGAGCATTTGGTGACGTTCAAAAGTACGGCGGCGAGGACTCAAATTGATTACCTCCTCCTCAGAAGGAGCGATAGAGGGTTGTGCAAGGACTGCAAGGTTATTCTGGGAGAGTCCCTTTCTACTCCACATAGGCTCCTAGTGATGGATGTCGGTCTCTGGGTGAAGAGGAAGAGGAGTGGTGCTCGGGGCCGACCGCGGATTAGATGGGGAGCTTTGACAAAGGAGAAAGCCCAGGAGTTGGAAAGGAGATTAGTTGATGGTGGAGCTTGGAGAAGTTCTGGGGATGCGGACGCAATGTGGTCAGAGACGGCGAACTTGGTTAGGGAGCAGCGCGGGTAGTGCTTGGGGTAGCAAAGGGCTATTCAGGCAGACATCAGGGTGACTGGTGGTGGAACGATGTTCAAGGAAAACTGGAGGCAAAGAAGGCGGCGTTTGCCAAATTGGCAGGGAGTACGAGCGAGGAAGAAAGGAGACTAAACAGGGAGAGCTACAAGGTGGCGAGGAGGGAAGCGAAGCTGGCGGTCACGGAAGCTAAAAATGCGGCATTCGGTCGTATGTACGAGGAATTGGGGGAGAAAGGCGGGGACAGGAAGTTATTCCGTTTGGCTAAAGTGAGAGAGAGGAAGGCTCGGGATCTAGACCAAGTTAGGTGCATCAAGGACGAGGAAGGCAGAGTTCTGATGGGGGAGTCTCAAGTCAAGCAGAGGTGGCAGTCGTATTTTCGAGACCTGCTTAACGAGGAGGGGGATCGAGTCATAGAGCTAGGGGAGCTGGGGCAGTCAGAGCATCATAGAGACCTTGGGTACTGCAGGCGCATTAGGGTAGAGGAGGTCGTGGGGGCTTTGCGTAGGATGAGTAGGGGTCGAGCGACCGGGCCAGACGAGATCCCGGTGGAGTTCTGGAAAGGCGTGGGTAGGACAGGTGTGGAGTGGCTGACTAGGTTGTTCAATGTGATCTTCAGGACTAAGAGGATGCCGGAGGAGTGGAGGTGGAGTACAGTTGTGCCCCTGTATAAGAACAAAGGGGATATCCAGTGTTGTAACAACTATAGGGGCATCAAATTACTAAGTCACACCATGAAAGTCTGGGAGCGGGTGGTTGAGGCGAGGGTGAGCGAGATGACGTCCATATCTGTGAACCAGTTCGGTTTCATGCCGGGCCGTTCCACTATAGAAGCTATCCACCTTGTCAAGAGATTGGTGGAACAGTTCAGGGAAAAGAAGAAGGACCTGCACATGGTGTTTATTGACTTGGAGAAGGCGTATGACAAGGTCCCAAGGGAGGTGTTATGGAGGTGCCTGGAGGCGAAGAGCGTGCCGGAAGCCTACATCAGATCAATCAAGGACATGTACGATGGAGCGAAATCTAGGGTTAGGACGGTGGGTGGCGACTCAGATCACTTCTCGGTGGATATGGGGCTTCATCAAGGATCAGCCCTTAGCCCTTTCTTATTTGCCTTGGTGATGGATGCACTGACACGCCATATTCAAGGGGATGTGCCTTGGTGTATGCTATTTGCTGATGACATAGTCCTGATAGACGAGACGAGGGTCGGCGTTAACGAGAGGTTGGAGGTCTGAAGACAGACTCTCGAGTCTAAGGGTTTCAAACTGAGCAGGTCTAAGACAGAATACCTGGAGTGCAAGTTTAGCGCCGAGTCGAGCGAAGTAGGCAGGGATGTGAAGCTTGGAGCCCAGGTCATCCCCAAGAGGGACAGTTTCAAATATCTTGGGTCGGTGATTCAGGGGGACGGAGAGATCGACGAGGATGTCACCCACCGTATAGGGGCGGGGTGGACGAAATGGAGGCTTGCATCAGGAGTCTTGTGTGACAAGAAAGTACCACCGAAACTCAAGGGGAAGTTTTATAGAGCTGTGGTTAGACCTGTCATGTTGTATGAGGCGGAGTGCTGGCCGGTTAAGAACTCTTATGTTCAGAGAGTGAAGGTTGCGGAGATGAGGATGCTCGGGTGGATGTGCGGGCACACCAGGTTAGATAAGATTAAGAATGAAGTTATTCGGGAGAAGGTGGGGTGGCCTCAATGGATGAGAAGTTGCGGGAAGCGAGGCTCAGGTGGTTCGGACATGTGCGGAGGAGAAGCCCTGATGCCCCGGTGAGGAGTTGTGAGCGGCTGGCGGTGGTTGGCACGAGGCGAGGCAGAGGGAGGACTGAAAAGCATTGGGGAGAGGTGATTAGGCAGGACATGGCAATAATGCGGATTTCCGAGGACATGGCCCTTGATAGGAAAGTCTGGAGGCCTAGTATTAGGGTTGTAGGATAGGGGCTTCTTGAGCTTTTCGTACTTCTTTCCCAGGGCTAGGTGGGGTTTGGTAGGGCCCTCTATAGATGTCTTGCGTTTTGTATCGTGCCCCCTATGGTAGTTACTGTTGATGTTATTGCATGCATTTTAATTTATGGTTTTATGTGTAGTTAACTGTTTATGCGATTTTTGCTGGAGTCACTAATGCTCTTTTGTTTTTCCTTTTCTTTCTCCTCTTTCTCTTCCCTTTCTCCTGAGCCGAGGGTCAATTGGAAACAGCCTCTTTGCCCTTTCGGGTAGGGGTAAGGCCTGTGTACATATTACCCTCCCCAGACCCCACTTTGTGGGAATACACTGGGTAGTAGTTGTTGTTGTTGTAAGGTGTTTGGTTCAAAAGTTACCATATACTTTGTGAATACAAAAAAATATACATAGATTACGGGCCAATCATAGCAAGTCGTAATAATTCAAGAACCAAGTAAAGAAAAGATAATTAAGAATATTCCCGAAAAGGGTGGGAAATGTTGACAACTTTTATTGATGATAATGGTGTGGTCTGCCTCTCCGTGAAGAGGTTCAGAGCCTTGCAATCATGTTGTCTTTCTTTGTGAGACGATGTTTCTCTCATCTGTTGTTCTCTATCTCTTTCTCTCTCTGTTTGGAGAGTCCCCATGGGGAAGGAGAGGAACCCCTATGAGGTTTCCTTTCTTGGTATTTATAGTTATAAGCTGCATGAGCTGGCAGTTGGTGGCTGGGACCACATTGCAGTTTTATCTTTAGGATAAAAGATGGGCCGTAGCTTTATTAATCGTATCGGGCGGGCGTTCAATGGCATCAATTATGAGTGGTCATGCCACTTATTAATCTTGAATTAACCAGGAAATGTGATTAGCTTTGTTGGTTATTATAGGGTCGGATTCTGACCCATACAGTTAGTCCCTCCGCTTATCGAGGTCGTTCCTCGCACGAGCTTGATGAGCGGATTTTGTCGATAGCAATCTAAAAGACTGCGAATAAGGAATGGACGACCATCGCTTTGGTCGAGACCGTGCTCTTTATAGCGGCGGCCCGAATTTTGTAGAGTTTTTCGACATCACTGTCTCATATAATCAAGTCGTTGGGCGATCGAATTAGGGTATCTCCTCGTCATGAGGACGCGTGATAACGTTAGTGTGATTCGGGCAAGGTCGAGATTTAATTGCGTTCCGATCCTTAGGTTCGTTTTGGTACGTAACTGCCGTTGGCGACGGGAGACGGGCCGTACGCAACGCGCCCGAGTACGATGTAAGCAGTGTGTTTGGAATTTTGAGGGCGCATGGTACATTCCGCCCGTATCGGCAGGGCTCTATGTTCGCTCCGGTTAGCGGGATGACAACTGAGGTCGAGTGGGCATTTCGTGGTGCTTGTCATGATGGCGCGTATCTGGGTAGGATCGAACCGTTTTGACGGTTAGATATGCAGTTAATGATGTCCATTGGTTTTCCCGAAAATCATTTATGTTGCCTATAAAGGTGGATTGAGGTATCAGTTTCTCATTACTTCATTATTCATCTGAGTGATTTTGAAGCTTTCTCCTTCTGCAAATTCACTTTTTCCTTTTCTTGATTGTGATAAACTTCATCCTTCTTACCAAATTCGGATTTTTTTTCTTCAAACAATTAAGCAATGACCAGCAGTTCTTCACGTGAAACTCTTCCAGTAGACTTGCCGGTTAACCCCCCGGCGATCGAAGGACCACCTCCGGCAATGGGAGGTGCAGAGCAGGCAGAGACCGGAGGAATTCCTTCAGTGGATGACATATTCCCCCTGCCCGGAGGTCCGGCGATAGATTTCACAGCCGATGGCGGGGAGGACCCTGTGGATGAAGCCCCGCTGATGGGGGAGGTTGGTATGGCCCGATTAAGGGAGCAGGGGGTCATTCCTACCCATGCTGATATAGTCCTTGCCCGAAGCGAGGAAAGGGTTCACACCGATCACAGAGGGTACTGCGTCTTTTACGCGTACCCCTTCAGGCTAGGGTTCAGGATTCCACTTCCCACCTTGGTGGTGGACTTCTGTCGTTATTACGGGGTGTGCCCGGGCCAGCTCACCCCTTCTCTATATAAGCTATTGGCGATGTTCCTGAAGTACGGGGAACTGGCCGGCAGGGCAGTTACGTTGCAGCACGTACTCGCCCTTTACGCCCCCCAACGAGTACGGGGTACCATGCTTCGGGCGTGCCCTCGTAGGTCGAGAGGGCTGACTGCGGCGCTGGATGATGAGGTCTAGCCCCGCCCCTTCGAGCATTTCTTTTACATCAGAACCGAGCATCTAGTGGCGTCCCCTTCAGGGTTCCCGGAGGCTTGGAACCATGCACGTGAGTTACTTCACTGAGATAATCAATTTCGTTCCTTTCTTCCTTTTTTGTTTTGTTTTATGCTAATGCTGCCTCGTTGTTGCCTCTGCAGCCGACCCTGTTAGCAAGGATGCGCGGGTGGCTCGAAGCCGTGCTCCCTCACACCGAAGGGATTCGCACGTGGACGTCTTTCTGAGAGAGACATGGCTGTAGGCTTGCCGCAGGTAAGAAGTTTGTCCCTTACTTTGCTTGGTTCGTGGTTTTAGGGCTCTTCTTACTGACTTTGTTTTTCTGCTATAGGGAGGGTGAGTCGTGGCAGGGCTCCTCAGCTGGCCTTCCTGCGACCGAGGGCGGCATCGGTCGAGTCTTATGCGGCTCCTTCCCCCCCACGGCCCATATTTCGGGACGAGGGGCCATCGAGGACTGTTCGCCCTTGGGATGAGTCGTCCTCGTGCGAAGAGGAGGAGAGGCCCTTGATCAGGCGTAGGGTCGCGTTCACTCCGGTTCCTCCCGCAGTAATTATGCCTACTCCCCCTGTGGTGATTAACGTGGATTCCCCTCCTACGGAGGCGGGGGAGGGTACGGCTGCAGCGCCTACCCATGAGGACGAATCAAGGGTGAGTGGCGCATAGGCTGGCTTAGGCCGTGAAGGTACTGTCGCTTCGGCGGCTCAGTTGTCGACCCCCATGGTTGAGATGGGAGGGGGGGCTTTTTCAGTGATCGCTGAAGCCGGTGGACCGAGTGTCCCATCGGTGGATGCGGCGGGAGAAGGAGGAGGAGAAGCTGCGGGATAAGGATCCGGGTCCGAATCGGATTTGGATCCCGAGGACGTCCGCATGTTCTGAGATGGCTTCACGAATGCGGTTGTCCACTCGGAGGGGAGGTGACGCCTCATCGAGGTTCCCATGGATTCAAATTTTTTATTACTAGGTTCAAGTCTAGTGTCGCAGTTTGGGCAGTTGTGCTCGGCGACGGAGAACGAGTCGCTGAGGGAAGTCACGGACATCGGGTTGATGAATGAGGTGGCCGTGATGGGCATGAGGGTACGTATTCATAAAATGGTTTATTCGTTTTTTACCTTGTTTTACTTCCCGCTTTAACCGCTGTCTTTGTTTTGTAGGCTTACTTGCTGGAGGTGGAGAGCATCCGCCGAGCTAACGTTCGCTCGGCGGTATTTTTGCTGGTGTTGGAGAAGTATTGCCGCTACCGGGATAGGTGCAGGGAGATGCGTGTGCGCTTGAGGAATGACCCCCGTAGCCGAGCTCTGGTTGAGGAATTGGCGAGGCGGGAGCTCCAGGCACAACAGACGCTTGGCCGGGTGAGCGCCCTTGAAGAGCAGCTCCGTCGAAAGGATGAGGCGCTTGAGGCCGGTAGGAGGGCCGCAGTTGAGTGCGAGCGCCTATGTCTGGCCAAGGTGACGGAGGCCGCATCGGAGTGGAGTGAGAAGGTGGCCGCACTGGAGGGGGAGATTGCAGCCTTGAAGCGTCAGCTGGATGACGCCTCGACGAGAGCTGAGGAGTTGCAGGGGGCTATTCGCGCCGGCGAGTCCCAGTTGTCGCTGGTGAGGGCCGCTGCTGCCATTAGGGAGGCGAGCCTCGAGGAGCGGATAGGTGTCCTTGAGCGGGATGCTCAGGCTGCGACGAGGCAGGTTCCGATCCTAGAGGAGGAGAACCGGCGTCTTCGGGAGCAGGCCGCTTCCTTTGGTCAGACTCGTGAGCTTTGGGTTTATGCTGAGGCCCAGCGGGATGTATACAAAAATCTGTGGGAGGCCGGTATTGTGACCGACACTACTTTCGAGGGGGCACGTCAAAGGGCTCGAGAGGCCCGTATGGAATGTGGTTAGCGACGCCAGGGGCCGATGATGGCGCAGGCGGGAGAGCGGGTGGCGCTGAGTAGAGAGGAGTGTTCTTTTTTCTTTTCGCCGTTTAGCGGTTTTTGTTGTGTTGTTTTTTATTTTCATTGACCAGCTTTCGGCCGGGTGTAAGCGGGAATGACCCGCGATTGCTTTATGAATAAAAAGGAGTTTGCCTCCCGTTATTTGGCTTGTGTTTGTTTTGCACTTCTCCCCTTTTTTTTTTGGCTTTTTTTTTGTTGCATGCGTTTGAAGGGGTAGCTTGCTTTTAATATTCGACTTTGGTAGGTATGTTAATCCTTCGGGTGTTGGCTACTTTTTCTTCTCGACTCGGGGTGATCGAGTCAGAACCCCCATTCGGAGGTGGTGGCGTTTAGCCTTAGTCCCAGTTCGGGCGTGGTCGGACTACTGGCCGTGATGATGAGGACGCGGCCTTGTAGTTCGACCAAGGCCGAACTCTACGTGTTTCTGACTTTAGTTCGAGTTGGGCGTACTTACTTGGACGGCGGGGGTGCTTAACCCGTGCCTTAATTTGTTCGAGTTTTTGCTGAGTTTAGCGGTGAAGGGGCTCCGTCTGAGTTTTGGTTCGACCGAAGTTGAATTCGTGGGCGAAGGCGCATAGCCTGAGTCCCAGTTCAATCGTTGTTGAACTTTATTGGCGAAGGCGAAGGCGCGTAGCCCGAGTCTTGGTTCAACCGTGGTTGAACTTTCAATTGTTGGAGGTGAGGGCGCGTAGCCCGAGTCTTGGTTACACTGTAGTTGAACTTCATCGATTTTTTGAAGGCGAAGGCGCATGGCCTGAGTCCCAGTTCAATCGTTGTTGAACTTTATTGGCAAAGGCGAAGGCGCATAGCCTGAGTCTTGGTTCAACCGTGGTTGAACTTTCAATTGTTGGAGGCGAGGGCGCGTAGCCCGAGTCTTGGTTCAACCGTAGTTGAACTTTACCGATTTTTTGAAGGCGAAGGCGCATGGCCTGAGTCCCAGTTCAATTGTTGTTGAACTTTATTGGCGAAGGCGAAGGCGCATAGCCTGAGTCTTGGTTCTACCGTGGTTGAACTTTCAATTGTTGGAGGCGAGGGCGCGTAGCCCGAGTCTTGGTTCAACAGTAATTGAACTTTACCGATTTTTTGAAGGCGAAGGCGCATGGCCTGAGTCTTGGTTCAACCGTAGTTGAACTTTCAATTGCTGGAGGCGAGGGCGCATAGCCCGAGTCTTGGTTCAACCGTAGTTGAACTTTACCGATTTTTTGAAGGCGAAGGCGCATGGCCTGAGTCCCAGTTCAATCGTTGTTGAACTTTATTGTCGAAGGCGAAGGCGCATGGCTTGAGTCTTGGTTCAAGCATGGTTGAACTTTCAATTGTTGGAGGCGAGGTCACTTAGCTTGAGTCTTGGTTCAACCGTAGTTGAACTTTACCGATTTTCTGAAGGCGAAAGCGTATGGCCTGAGTCTTGGTTCAACCGTAGTTCAACTTTCAATTGCTGGAGGCGAGGGCGCGTAGCCCGAGTCTTGGTTCAACCGTAGTTGAACTTTACCAATTTTTTGAAGGCGAAGGCGCATGGCCCGAGTCCTAGTTCAATCATTGTTGAAATTTATTGTCGAAGGCGAAGGCGCATGGCCTGAGTCTTGGTTCAACCGTGGTTGAACTTTCAATTGTTGGAGGCGAGGGCGCTTAGCCCGAGTCTTGGTTCAACCGTAGTTGAACTTTACCGATTTTCTCAAGGCGAAGGCGCATGGCCTGAGTCTTGGTTCAACCGCAATTGAACTTTCAATTGTTGGAGGCGAGGGCCGTAGCCCGAGTCTTGGTTCAACCATGGTTGAACTTTTAATTGTTAGAGGCGAGGGTGCGTAGCCCGAGTCTTGGTTCAACTGTAGTTGAACTTTACCGATTTTTTGAAGGATAAGGCGCATGGCTTGAGTCCCAGTTTAATCGTTGTTGAACTTTATTGGCGAAGGCGAAGGCGCATAGCTTGAGCCTTGGTTCAACCGTGGTTGAACTTTTAATTGTTGGAGGCGAAGGCGCGTAGCCCGAGTCTTGGTTCAACCGTAGTTGAACTTTACCAATTTTTTTAAGGCGAAGGCGCATGGCCTGAGTCCCAGTTCAATCGTTGTTGAACTTTATTGGCGAAGGCGAAGGCGCATAGCCTAAGTCTTAGTTCAACCGTGGTTGAACTTTCAATTGTTGGAGGCGAGGGCGCGTAGCCCGAGTCTTGGTTCAACAGTAGTTGAACTTTACCGATTTTTTGAAGGCGAAGGCGCATGGCCTAAGTCTTGGTTCAACCGTAGTTGAACTTTCAATTGCTGGAGGCGAGGGCGCGTAGCCCGAGTCTTGGGTCAACCGTAGTTGAACTTTTAATTGCTGGAGGCGAGGGCGCGTAGCCCGAGTCTTGGTTCAACCGTAGTTGAACTTTACCGATTTTTTGAAGGCGAAGGCGCATGGCCTGAGTCCCAGTTCAATCGTTGTTGAACTTTATTGTCGAACGCGAAGGCGCATGGTCTGAGTCCCAGTTCAATCGTTGTTAAACTTTATTGTCGAAGGCGAAGGCGCATGGCCTGAGTCTTGGTTCAACCGTGGTTGAACTTTCAATTGTTGGAGGCGAGGGCGCTTAGCCCGAGTCTTGGTTCAACCGTAGTTGAACTTTACCGATTTTCTGAAGGCGAAGGGGCATGGCCTGAGTCTTGGTTCAACCGTAGTTGAACTTTCAATTGCTGGAGGCGAGGGCGCGTAGCCCGAGTCTTGGTTCAACCGTAGTTGAACTTTACCAATTTTTTGAAGGCGAAGGCGCATGGCCTGAGTCCTAGTTCAATCGTTGTTGAACTTTATTGTCGAAGGCGAAGGCGCATGGCCTGAGTCTTGGTTCAACCGTGGTTGAACTTTCAATTCTTGGAGGCGAGGGCGCTTAGCTCGAGTCTTGGTTCAACCGTAGTTGAACTTTACCGATTTTCTCAAGGCGAAGGCGCATGGCCTGAGTCTTGGTTCAACCGCAATTGAACTTTCAATTGTTGGAGGCGAGGTCTTGTAGCCCGAGTCATGATTCAACCATGGTTGAACTTTTAATTGTTGGAGGCGAGGGTGCGTAGCCCGAGTCTTAGTTCAACTGTAGTTGAACTTTACCGATTTTTTGAAGGATTAGGCGCATGGCCTGAGTCCCAGTTCAATCGTTGTTGAACTTTATTGGCGAAGGCGAAGGCGCATAGCCTGAGTCTTGGTTCAACCGTGGTTGAACTTTCAATTGTTGGAGGTGAAGGCTCGTAGCCCGAGTCTTGGTTCAACCGTAGTTGAACTTTACCGATTTTTTGAAGGCGAAGGCGCATGACCTGAGTCTAAGTTCAATCGTTGTTGAACTTTATTGGCGAAGGCGAAGGCGCATAGCCTGAGTCTTGGTTCAACCGTGGTTGAACTTTCAATTGTTGGAGGCGACGGTGCGTAGCCCGAGTCTTGGTTCAACAGTAGTTGAACTTTACCGATTTTTTGAAGGCGAAGGCGCATGGCCTGAGTCTTGGTTCAACCGTAGTTGAACTTTCAATTGCTGGAGGCGATGGCGCGTAGCCCGAGTCTTGGTTCAACTGTAGTTGAACTTTACCGATTTTTTGAAGGCGAAGGCGCATGGCCTGAGTCTCAGTTCAATCGTTGTTGAACTTTATTGTCGAAGGCGCATGGCCTGAGTCTTGGTTCAACCGTGGTTGAACTTTCAATTGTTGGAGGCGAGGGCGCTTAGCCCGAGTCTTGGTTCAATCGTAGTTGAACTTTCAATTGTTGGAGGCGAGGGCGCGTAGCCCAAGTCTTGGTTCAACCGTAGTTGAACTTTACCGATTTTTTGAAGGCGAAGGCGCATAGCCTGAGTCTTGGTTTAACCGTAGTTGAACTTTACCGATTTTTTGAAGGCGAAGGCGCATGGCCTGAGTCTTGGTTCAACCGTAGTTGAACTTTACCGATTTTCTGAAGGCGAAGGCGCATGGCCTGAGTCTTGACGTTGGGGGTATTGAGTGGTGGAGCTAGGTTTTGGTTCGAGACTTTGAGCAGTTTACGCGTTGTCTTCCCAATCGGGGTATGTGGGTGGTTTTGAGGTGGCTCTCGGCTCGGGATATTTCTGCGCCGATTTTCGTCAAGGGCCCGCATCGGGAGTGTGGGGGATGCTTCGTAGGGATCCTCCCTTAGGGGGGGCTTCTTCTTCCCGTTTGCACTGTCGGGAGTCGGAGAGAGAGCAGGCTTGCTCGAGCTGGGTTATTTTTTCTTTCCCGGTGTTCCCTTTTCTTTTGGTTCTAGGAAGGACTACGCGATCTTGCTAGGAAATTCCCACAGACGGCGCCAAATTGCTTGGTTCAAAAGTTACCATATACTTTGTGAATACAAAACAATATACATAGATTACGGGCCAATTATAGCAAGTCGTAATAATTCAAGAACCAAGTAAAGAAAAGATAATTAAGAATATTCCCGAAAAGGGTGGGAAATGTTGACAACTTTTATTGATGATAATGGTGTGGTCTGCCTCTCCGTGAAGAGGTTCAGAACCTTGCAATCATGTTGTCTTTCTTTGTGAGACTTTGTTTCTCTCACCTGTTGTTCTCTCTCTTTCTCTCTGTGTTTGGAGAGTCCCCATGGGGAAGGAGAGGAACCCCTATGAGGTTTCCTTTCTTGGTATTTATAGTTATGAGCTGCATGAGCTGGCAGTTTGTGGCTGGGACCACATTGCAGTTTTATCTTTAGGATAACAGATGGGCCGTAGCTTTATTAATCGTATCGGGCGGGCGTTCAATACCATCAATTATGAGTGATCGTGCCACTTATTAATCTTGAATTAACCAGGAAAGGTGATTAGCTTTGTTGGTTATTATAGGGTCGGATTCTGACCCATACATAAAGTGTTATCATTAAGAAGGCATCAAGAAGATGCAAAAGCGAACAAAAGTTACAAAGAGAGGTGACTGTTAGCTCTATAAGTACAAAAAACTATGCTAGGATCAGGGAGAAGACCGATGATAATTATATAAAACATAGACAGAACGGCTCAAAAGAAGCTATGAGTAGAAGCTCAGAAATTTCTATTAACCTTAACTGTCACAAGATGTACAAATATAGGTAATAGCAACTAAGATCTTCAGCACTGGTGTTCTGGCAAACAGGTAGGCACCAAGTATATCCCCGTAATAGAAAGATATCTTCATTTGCATCCAACATGCACGCTAATGATATTTGGATCACCTTAAAGTTGCAATTGGCAATAAAACATTTTTAAAGATTATCCTACAATATAAAGTCGTGCCTACAAAGGTTCTATAGTGTATCCATTAACACATCAAAGTTCTCCAAAATCACCTCAAGTTTTGATATTATTTTCTTGCCTATGATCTTCAGTTGAAATTTTTATATCATGCATATGATCTTTCCTTGCCCTCTGCTATTTAAAGAAAATGGAACATGGGACAACTCAAGCCAAAAAAGTTTGGTCACTAGGTGAGGATTGCCAAATACCATACAAGAAGACAAAATCTCATTCCCTCAACTAGTGTGGAATACCGAATACTTAAACCGCCAGCACATAAACGGACTGGACATCTAGAACTTGGACAAGGTAAAAGGTGATTAGCTTTGTTGGTAAAATGTGAGAGGACTTATGAATGGTTCGGTCGGGCTGGCTTAGAACCTCCAAGTGCCTATCATATTACTACTAGGGGAGGGGGTCGTGACATATACTCAACTCTAGAGTAACAAAGTGATTTTGTAAGAACATCTGCTAACTGATGTCACAAGGCACCCCAATTCAGTCTTTAGTTGAATAAAATGAGTATTCTTTCGTGAAGCATTGATTCAAAGCAATGTGTATTGTAGCTTGATTGTAACATATCAATTTCATTATGCATCTCCCCACACCTCAACTCTTTGATAATTCAATTTAGCCAATGTAAGCTCATGTGTAACCAAACTCATCGTTTGGTACACTGTATTTGAGTTGGTCTAATTACTACACCATGTTTTTTGCTATTCTATGATATAAGATTTCCTCCAATTAGAACACAATGCCTTGAAGTGAACATCTGAAGATGATCTCACCAGTCTACATCAAGATACGCAAAAATACTTGCATGTCTTCTATCTTCATACAATAAACCTTTGATATACCTTAGAATGTGAGTCACTACATTCAAATGAGTATGACGCCAAGTTTGGAGAAACTGTCTTCCCAAATTGACAGTAAGCAAAATGTCAAATCGTGTGATACTTTTAACTTGTCAAGCATTCTCTGACAACAACCTGAGCTCTTCAAAGGGTCCCCTTGTATAAGAACAATCTTAATGTTCAAGCCTATAAAAATATCTATAGGTTTGCAATAAAATAAAGATAGAGCATATACTACCTGACGAAGTTAGGGGTCATTTGGTTTAATAGTAAGTTATGCAGGGATTAGTAATGCAACAATTGTGTGTGTGGTGATTAATAATGAGCGATTTTATGCGGTGATTGATAGCAAAGGTATTGTTATGCTGTGATTACAAATGATGAGATTGTTATATATGCATTGATTATTCTAAAAAGGCATTTTTGTCTTTAAATAGTCTAATTTCTGCATTGCTAATACACGTATTTTTATTCCACATTTTATCCTGTATTAAATAAGAAATAGATTCCGACATATTTTAGTGGAGATATTATTTAGTACGCCAACAAAACATTGTCTTATATTATGACGATTTTTATACTGAGATTAATTATTCCTACACCCCAACCAAATAATGTACTATCTTATGCGAGTTTTTATGCTGGGATTAGTTATTCCCCTACTCCAACCAAACGACCCCTTAGAGCATCTCTGTTTCAAACTCTCTAAACCTAAAAGGGCATAACAGTTTCCTCAACCAATACTGAGCAGATGGAAAACTTGGACATCGACAAATATTCGATCAGATTCACGTGTATGCTCGATCGCAGCTTAAAGAACAGATGGATTCCATCAACATGTTCCCCTTTGCAGTATATGCTTCATGATAAGTAGATTGAAAAAAAGAGTATGGCATAGGATAATCGTGATTCTAACCCAGAACTTAGCCAACGAATATAAAGGTAGAGAGGCCACATTCGAAGAAACAGTTATGTTTTAAGCTTCAGCAATATGAATTGAATGATCAGTCTCAGACCATAATTCTCGACCACCAATACACCAACACAAGATCATTCAGATATTATTTTAACTGTATTTTAACACCAAAGGATAAAAGAATATGAATTACATTTTGAAAGCAAATAAAAATACTATCCAAATAAGGTAAAAAGCCAAATAAGATCAACATCATTACTGATAGGACTTGAGGATACTCCGGTTGGGTTAAGCAAACTACTTCCCCGTGTGAATTTCCATTACAATTGAAACAATCGAAAAGGAAATAAAAGTTATTATATACTCCAAGGTTGACTTGTATATAGAGCTTGTTAACACAATTCTCAATTTAATCCACAGTTAAAGCCTTTGAATCATAGATTCAAGAAAAGCAGCACAAATTGTATGACCAAAATTAATACAAGCTCAAAAGCAAAATGAAGAGTTGCAAAGTGAACCTGTAAATGAAAATGTCCAACCCCTGAAGCTGCTTCTGACAAAAAGAGCAAGTACTGAGAAAATCCGCCGTCCTAAAAGCTTCATGCGGAGCAGAGGCGGCAGCAGCAGCAGCAGTTGCTTTTTTATGATAGCCATTCCCTATGAATTGGTCATCAAAGTATTCCCTTTTCTTAACCAAATTGTTACCCTTATGAGAAATCACACAAGTGTACTCTTCACACATCTCCATTTCCTCCTTATTCTTCTTAGGAATACAATTGTTAGCCAAAATTGGGATTGGGTTTGAAGTTAATCTAGGGGAAATAGCCAGAATTGCAGTTTTATTATTGTTATTACTATTGTGATTATTATTGGACATGGCTGCAACAATTCCAAGCCCAACACCATTACCATTAGGGTCTTCAAACTTGTTAGGAGAAGATTTGGACGAGTTAGTGTTGTTATCAGTGAGGGCAAAAACGGAAAGATCGATCGATATTTTCTTCTTCTTGTGACCCCTCACGTCAGCCATTTTCGGAACAAAGAGAGACTCCTTACAGGGTCTCCCTCTGTTCCTTATTTTCAATTGAGGTTTTACAGATCGAAAAGAGAGAAGGCTTCTTGGGTTTAGAAATAGAGAGAGAGATGGGTATGGATGAAAAGCACCAGTTTTCTTCCCTTTAGACACCTCTGGTTTTTCAGGGGAGGTGGAGAATATAAATAGTCACGTAAATCATAATAGTAGTACTCTCTCATTTCCAATATTTTCATGGTTCGTTTACGTCCGAGTAGGGAACCAATATGTTTGCTTTTTGGAGTCAAAGCACCAAAATAGGTTAAAAAAAATATTTGGTAACCTTTTTATATATAGCGCACGAATTTTCATGTGCTATATTTTAAGGATACGTTTGTCAAGATATAATTTTCATGCGCTCAAAAGGCGGTCAAAGTTTTGGTACAGCCATATATTAGATGCGCTGTACTTAAATATGAAAAGACACATAGGCATAGCACATCTAATATATGCGTTACACCTACTTAAAATAGGTGATCGCAGTCTACTCCATACCACTAAAATGTAGCGAGAGAGGGTCGCAATAGCTTTTCCCTGGTTTGTGGGTTGGGATCTATTTCCACAGGGAGCTAGGAATGGAGTCGAGTATCTATTTAGGTTTGAATTGCGTATTTGTTCCAAATATCACTTGTATTCAATTTTGGTTTTTCTTTATATTCTACTATGATCAAACTACAAATTATAATTGCAACTAAATTAAACTAAGAGTAAATATCTCAAAGTTGTATCTAATGGTTTAGAAGGCACTAGGGTAGTGACTTTCACCTAGGTGGCTAATTGACGGGTAATTACATCTAAGGCATGATTGGCATGATTGGGGAATATGTTATAATAGTTGTTCGATACTACGCATTCTACACCTCTCGGTAGATAGAGTGATTTTGCCCAATTGACTTTCTCAAGACCAATTGGGTATGCATATTTGCCCAAGCAACTAGGGTTCAAGTCGAGTAATTAGTCTCTCGAGGTTTAACCCTTTAATCGGGACTATCAAATTTCTTGAGTCCGTCCCAATTCCTTGTTGAGTCAATTTTGGAGACTTAGGCTCTCTTTCCCAAGAAGAGCCCAAGTCAACTTAGCACAAACTAGTATTTGCAACCACTAATTCATAATTTAAACCATAAAATTGACCAAAATAACAAACATCCATAGTCAATCTAACCTTAAATCACAACACCCATCAATTACCCACATTAGGGTTGAGCCACAACCCTAGCTAATGGGTCTAGCTACTCATGCTTGAAAAGAAAATCAGAAAAATAGATGAAGAGAAAAATATATTAATTAATTACTAAAGTAAATACAAAGATTCAATAATTAAAACTAAGTAAAAGTGCCCAAAATGGTTAAGAAATATCGTCTCACGAGCGCAGCTATAGTATTGTAATATTTGATACCCTAAAAATGGAAAAATATTCTATTTATACTAAGCTAAAAAAAAAAGGATAAAATTACCCCTGTGGGGTCAGTGCGGACCGCACAAAATGGTGTCCGACCGCACTAGGCTCTTGAACTTGAAATTTCGACTCTCTGAGTCCAGGCTCCGCGGACCGCGCAGAATGGACTGCGGTCGCAGAGGCTTCTAATGCGGTCCGCGTAGAATGGATTGTGGACTGCATAAGCTTCATCTCCTGAAGTTGGCATCTCTCTGAATCTTCACACTGCGGACCGCAGAGAATGGACTGCGGTCGCGGTGCCTTCAGTGCGGACCGCAAAAAATCCTCTGCGGCTGCACTGCCTTGGTGCCTGAAAATCTAACTCTCTGAATCTCCCTAGTACGGACCGCACAAAGTGTAGTGCGGCCGCACTAGGCCTGTTTCTCCTGAGTTTTGTCTTGTATTTGGTACTTGTGTACGTTTCACTCCTTTTGAGCCGATCTTTGACATCTTGTCACTTTGTTGATCAAACCTGCGATCAAGGACAACTTATAAGCCTTTTTGGGACTATTTTGAATGAATTTATAATCAAAGCGTAAGCAAGAAGGAGTATAAAATGCATCAAAATCCCTAGTTATCAACTTCCCCAAACTTAAGCTTTTGTTTATCCTCAAGCAAACAAAATAAGACCCACCGCTTAAGGGAAAATCCAAGAAATTTTCAGTTGTCCTAAAGCAACCTCAACTAGCATCAATTGGGACTAACGACACACATAAGTCATTAACAATATTTAACCTTTGAAAAACCACAAATCAAGTGCGATACAAGAGCATCAAGAGTTGACTCAACACATCAAAGAACTCTTTCAATTACTTTGGTCATTGTGGAACCCAAACTCACACATCCTCAACTCTCCCTAAGCAAACCCCACATTTAGAATATTGGCATACAAAACGAGGTTATTAGAAATTCACTCATCTCTCTCAAGGAAAGGTCACAAGTCCGGCTCTAAGTACCATATAATTGCCCCTTATGTAAGTATCCACTAATGTAAGCTTCATTCGACTCAAGATCATATAGGACTTTTGTGTAGTCATTGTGAAGGCTTTTGGTCCAGGGTAGGTCATGTTTTTGTTCAAGTTGGTTCCATCTTCCCTTAAGTACTTATTTTGATTCATTTGGCACAATTCACTTGACTCTTTGAGTCGTTTCACTTCTTTCTACGGGGTTAGAGAGACACGTTGTTACTTTTTCTTATGCATTTCAAACCTTTTCTCCTTTTTCAACTTTCCACACCTTTCTTTCCTTGCTTTTCTTGAATCCCTTTGTAGTCTTTTTCACCTTTTTGTCTTTTTGCTTTTCTTTCTTTTTCATTGCCTTTCCTTTTCTTCACTTTTGTGCCTTTTTACCATTTTGTTGCAATCCTCGTCTCTCCTCCCAAATTTATACTTTTGCCATGTGCTAAAGGAAAGATTTGGGTGCCAAGAGAGGGTATCTTTTAGAATGGGTATAGGCTTGTATCATGGTTCTTGAAAGAAAAGGGTTTAAGGCTTAAAAGGGTTAACTAGGAATCTTATCATTGGTAGGCTATGGAATTGTTCAAACTATCATTTGAATCAAGGAGAGCCTATAATCATGTCTTAAGTCAAAATTCACCTAGGATTTCGCCTCAACAAATATTTAGGGCAAGTTCTAGACCAATGGCTTGGGACTTGGACTTGCAATTTAATTACTCACCACACAAGCTAAGGGATTGCAAAAGACGTAGAGTCGGGGACCCACAACGACCTTATATACGATTTGAGCACACAATGGTCCCGAAACACCACTTGATGATTATCAGCCAACACAAGAGTCTCAAGGTCACAACTTTCACCATCCTAAAAATAACAATTTGTTTTTGACCATAAGATCAAAGGCAAATGTGCTAGGCCCAAGTGAATCTTTGCTTGAGGCACCCTTAACTACTAACTACTAAAAATCGAAAAGAAATAGAAAAACGGGCTCAAACCCTTAAGAAGGTTGTCACGCCATCCATCATTGGGAAGAGCCACCCGGTTCATACAACACTTCACCTTTGGAAAGAACCGTGGCATTAAGAAAATCAAGGGCTTATAGCAAACCCCGAAAACAAAAAGCTACGAATCACAAATAAGAAGCTAAAAACGAAAAATTTTGTGAAAAATAGAATAAATATATACAAGAGGGGATTTGAATATACAATAGACGGGATGAATATGTACAATGAAATACAACTTTATATACAAACCAAAAGTAAAATAAAAGTGCAATAATATCAAATTATATACAGACCAAATGTGAAAAATCAAGAAAGCATAAAAATATCAATATATATAGTCATCCACAAAATGTAGGGCTCACCCCCTCAAATGAAAGTTGGCATTGTCCCCAATGCCAACTAGTCTAAATAAGCACCAAAAAATATAGAAAAAGGATATAGAAGACTCCCTAAGTCGTGTCTGTCTGCATAGGATCATGGGTAGTCCCTAGGTCCTCTGTGTGCTTGGCCCTCAGACTGGTTCCCGGTGGTCTGCTCCGCTGCTACTGAGACCTGGGCATGGAGCTGGACAGGATCTGGAACTGGTACATCCTGTGGCTGACTGGAGGAAACCTATGGTTGGTCCGCCTACTGGATGATGGCATCATCTGCTCTAGGAATTTTCCTCCTCTTCAGAGTCCTCTGGGTCTTCTCCAGCTGTGGATAAGCTGTTGGGACTGGATCATCAAGCAACAGGTCCAAAGGCAGTTGGTCTGCCTTCAGTCTATCAATATCTGCCCCCATCTCCTTCACGGACTCCTTGAAGGCCCGTAGCTTCTTATGCTCCTTAGAAAGATCCTTGAGATCTTTGATGTGTGAATCGAATGCCTTGGCCAATGCATCCTGAGTGGTGAGGATTTTCTTCTAGTTCTCAAGTATCTCCTTCAAAGCATCCTCTATCGACTGTGGGACCTGTGCTTGCTGAGGTACTGACTGATCCACTACAGTAGTAGTCAATGTGGACAACTTACATGAGGCAGTCTGCATCCAGTTGTTTATACTCAACAAGGCCTGGCTCAGTCGGTGGGCAGTGATGGGATGGGCCCGGGTAGATGGGATCTCCGGGCCTACTGGTGTGGAAGGGCTAGGAGGCATGCGTAGAGGTAGGCTCAGCAGGGACCTCTGCCACAACTGGCTCTTTAGACTGGCCAGTTAGGGCAGAAGTAGGGGCTTTGTAGTTCTTGTCCTTGGGGTTGTCATTCCCCTTCAAGCTATACCAAGAGAACGGGACTGTCGCCTTGACCTTGACGCCATAGGGCTTCCTGTCCACCTTCAAGTCCCAAAAGTACATAGTGAGGGTGCTAGGAAAAGGGTAGTTCCGGTTATGCTCTGCTCCCACTAACGAGATAATGTGTGATATCACATTCCTCACATTTTTGGGGTATCCCGCCATAATCGAAACAACCAATACAGCCCGGTGGAGAGGAAGGGTCTGGTCATGTGTAGAAGGATCCAACCGGCTGCAAACAAACGTCTCCCAACCCCTCGCCTCAAAGTCTAAGGTCCTCCGCAATATTTTGATCTCAGCAGTCAACCACTCAAGAACGGTACCTGGGATTGCCAGGTACTGAGCTAACCATGGACGGACCTCCTCGCCCATCTCCAACTTCACCATGTACAAAGTTTCATCCTCCTCATTGAATCCCAAGTATTCGTTGAGGTATTTTCCTTCAAACAACACTATCTTATTACGAACCTTAGTCACTTTGGAGCCCCTTTGGATGTGGGCTACATTGCAATATAACTCTTTGACCATGTGTTCATTGGCATCTACACACTTCTCCATAAAATGTTCCCAACCCACTCTAGTCCTAAATTATCTTTGCATATCAAGGTTGTGGGGTAATAGATCTCTGTCAATGAAACTCCGCTCCGGTATCAACTTTCTTACCGGCCACCACTCTCTAAACTTGTGGTACGCCACCTGGCTCACAAACCAATCCTCCCAAACATCGGGCTTTCTAGTTCGGGCAATGCCTCCCACCTGAGGCTCACCACCTTCAGCTATCTCCTCATCCCTTTCTACCTCCTTCTCACCTCCGTCTGCACCCTCCAAGGTTAATGAAGTTGTGGGGAAGGTAGAGTATTCCCCACTACCAACTGTTGAGCCCTTAAACGACTCAGAAATGATATTAGTTGGTGCTTGGGTAGTGGGTGATGGTGGAGGGGTGTTTCTTAGTCTAGGTCTCTCCAGCCAGTCTTTCATGTATTCTGGCACAGAGTCTAAAGAAATGTCCCTTGATGGCTGATACTCACTCCTCGAGGAATGGGAAGCAGCTCTGTCTACATCTTTGATTAGTTTTTTGGTCCTTTTAATGTTTTCCCGAGCTTGGGGAGTGAGTTTTATCATCTTCTTCTTCCCTCCCCAGGAGGATTCTCCTCTGCCTGGTTGTTTACCACGTTGTCTCACCATTGTCTGCAACCACAGTTCAAACAGCTTGTTAGTATCAGTGTAATCAATTAAAAATAGTGTTGCAGAAACAAGGAAGAAAGGTTGCAGAAGTTCCGAGTGCGGACCGCACAAAATGATAGTGCGACCGCACAGGGAACACTGCGGACCGCACAGAAATGACCGTGGTCAACACATGTGTGGGGTTCTAAAAATATGGCCTCTGAATCTCAGCAGTGCGGACCGCACAAAATCAACCGCGGCCGCACTGGGGTCACCGCGGACTGCATAAAAACAACTGCGGTCCGTACAGAGGTGGGGGTCAGACTACCCACTCTATGTATCTAGGTAGTGCGGACCGCACAAGATGTACCGCGGCTGCACTGCCCAAAGTTCGGATTTTCAGCTTTCACCATCGTGGTCCGCACAAAATGGTATTGCGGACTGTACAGGGACATAGCGGACCGCACAGAATTGACCGCGGTCCGCACAGGGTGCCCAGTTTTGGCACTAAACTAGGGTTCATCAGATTTTGCAATTAAGGTCAATTTGGTCCCTAATTTATGTCCCTAAATGTTTACCTAGTTTATTAAACTAACAAGGTATAAAAGAATCAAAAAGCTAACTAACCTAACCTAACAATTTAAGAAAATATGGGAGGAAAAAGAGCTAAAAGCTAAGAAGAACGAAAATTAAAGGAAGTTACAAAAATTCAATAAGTAAAAGAAAGATTAATGCACCAGATTATGAGATGTATTGAAGTAACTAAGTTCTAGCAGTAAATTTACGAGCAAATGAGGGAAGTGAACAGTGATTATAACTCTGAGATTCAAATTTGCGAAAAGGGTAAAAGGAGGCCCTAAGGGTCTATTTATAGAAAAGCCCCTGGGGCCCAGTCTCACCTACCAGTGCGGACTGCACAAAATGGATCGCGGCCCGCACTGGGCTATTATGTTCAAGTCCAACTCAGTAACCCACTACGGTCCGCAAAAATGGACCGCGACCGCGGTGGTCTACTACGGACCGCACCAAATTAACTGCGGTCGCGGTGGCAAACTTCAGAGAGCATTTTTAACAACCTTGACCAATGCGGACCGCACAAAATGGTAGTGCTGCCGCACTGGAAACTTTAGAGACCTGTGCAATTTTTCAATTATGTCCTGCACTGCATCAACTCAATCTTCTAACATCTCACAACCAGTTAGCCCAAAAATCAATCCTATACTACAAAGAAAATCAAAGAAAACAAAAAGAAAAACACATGGGTTGCCTCCTAAGAAGCGCCTGATTTAATGTCGCGGCACGATGCGGGTTGCCATCACATCATTTGAAATGGATAAGTGCCACCACGTGGCTGTCATCAATTTTCCCAAGATAATGCTTGACACAGTGCCCATTCACTCTAAAAACTTCACCACTTTTGTTCTTCAAATCAAGAGCACCAAACAGGGTCACACACACTACTTCAAATGGTCCACTCCACTTTGATTTCAGCTTTCCCAGGAACAACCTTAGACGAGAATTGAATAAGAGCACCAAATCCCCCACCTTGAACTCCTTGCCCCGAATGTATATTTCATGAAGATATTACATTTTATCCTTATACAGGGACAAACTCGAGTCGGCATGGAACCTAAATTCATCAAGCTTATTGAGTTGTTCCACCTGAAGATTAGCAGCTATATCCCAATCAAGATTCAACTTCTTCAAGGCCCACACGGCCTTATGCTCCAACTCCACTGGTAGATGACATGTTTTCCCAAACACCAACCGGTACAGTGACATACCAATTGGGGTCTTGTAAGTGGTCCGGTAAGCCCATAGAGCATCATCTAACTTGTTAGACCAATCAGTCTTATTAGCATTGACAGTTTTGGACAAAATGTTCTTGATCTCCCTGTTAGACACTTCAACTTGTCCACTTGCTTGAGGATGATAAGGCGTAAAGACCTTGTGGTTGACGCCATACTTGGAAAGCAAGGCATCAAAAGCTCTATTACAAAAATGCAATCCTCCATCACTAATAATTGCCCGAGGTATACCAAACCTTGTGAAAATGCTCTTCTTCAGAAATGCCACCACACTCCTAGCTTCATTGTCGGGTAAGGTCATGACCTCAACCCATTTTGACACACAATCAACCGCTACAAGAATGTAAGTATTACCACACGAGATAATAAAAGGGCCCATAAAATCGATACCTCATACATCAAAGATATCGACTTCAAGAATTGTGTTTAGAGGCATCTCAACTTTCTTGGAAATCCCGCCCGCTCGTTTACATTGATCACATATTTTTACTAGATCACTTGCATCTTTGAACAAGGTTGGCCAATAAAAACCACAACTCAAAACTTTCGAAGTCGTCCTCACCCCTCCATGATGGCCGCCATAGGGGGAGGAATGACAAGCCTCTAGGATGCTAAATTGCTCGTCCTCAAGTACATACCTCTGGATCACTCCGTCGCTGAAAATCTTGAACAAGTATGGCTCGTCTCAATAGAAGTCCAGACTATCCCGCTTGAGCTTCTTCCTTTGGTTAGAAGAGAGCTCAGACGGGATGATGCCAATTACAAAGAAATTAGCAATGTCCGCAAACCATGGCATATCACACATTGACACAGAAAGTGGTTGCTCATCGGGGAGTATATCATTGATCTTTAGGCCATCACACGACCTTACTTCCTCCTCAAAGCGGTACAAATGATCCGCCACTTGGTTCTCACTACCTTTCCGGTCCACTATCTCCAAATCAAACTCTTCAAGAAGTAACACCCATCGCATCAACCTTGCCTTAGAGTCTTTCTTTGTCATCAAATACCTAAGGGCGGCATGGTCGGTGTGCAGTATGATTTTGGCTCCCATAAGATATGGCCGAATTTTTTCCATGGCGAACATAATAGCCAACAATTCCTTCTCCTTCACTGTGTAGTTCCTTTGAGCTTCATTCATAGTCTTGCTTGCATAGTACACGAGATGAAACATTTTGTTCACTCTTTGACCCAACACTGCCCCAACCGCAACATCACTTGCATCACACATGAGCTCGAAAGGCAAGCTCCAATTGGGTGCGGTAATGATCGGGGTGGTGGTCAACTTATGATTGAGGATTTCAAAGGCCTCCATGCATTTCTCATCAAACACAAACTTAGCATCTTTCTCTAGCAAATTGCAAAGAGGATTCACTCCCTTTAAAAAATCCTTGATAAACCGCCGGTAGAACCCCGCATGCCTAAGAAAACTCCTCACCCCTTTGATAGAAGTGGGGGGAGGGAGCATTGAAATCACCTCAAACTTGGCTTTGTCTACTTCAATCCATGCTTAGAAATTTTGTGACCCAACACTATACCCTCTTCAACCGTGAAATGACATTTTTCCCAATTAAGTACAAGATTTGTGTCTTCACACCAGGTCAACACTCTATCGAAATTACCCAAACACTCTTCAAAGGAATCACCAACCACACTGAAATCATCCATGAAAACCTCCAAGATATCTTCCACCATGTCAGTGAAAATAGTCATCATGCATCGTTGGAAGGTTGCCGGAGCATTGCACAACCCGAAGGGCATCCAAGAGAAAGCAAATGTGCCATATGGGCAAGTGAATGTGGTCTTCTCTTGGTCCTCCAGAGCGATTAAGATTTGATTATAACCCGAATATCCATCCAAAAAGCAAAAAAAAGCACGCCCCGCAAGACAATCTAGCATTTGGTCAAGGAATGGCAATGGGAAGTGATCCTTTCAGGTCACCTTGTTCAGCTTCCGGCAGTCCATACATACCCTCCATCCGGTAATGGTCCGAGTTGGAATAAGTTCATTGTTGTCATTTGTCACCATAGTCATCCTATCCTTCTTCGGTACACATTGCACCGGAGAAGTACATGAGCTATTGGTGATAGGGTACATAACCCCGACATCTAACTATTTTATCACTTCTTTCTTCACCACCTCTTGCATTACCTCGTTCAATCTTCTTTGATGCTCCAAGGAGGGTTTTGCATCATCCTCTAAAAGGATTTTGTGCATGCAGAATGCGGGGCTTATTCCCTAAATATCGGCCAATGTCCACCCAATTGCTTTCTTCCTCCTTTTGAGAATCGCCAAAGTGGCATCTACCTGAAAGTTAGTAAGGTACGAGGAGAGAATAACGGGTAAAGTAGAACAAAGTCCCAAGAACTCATACCTGAGGTGTGGAGGCAATGGCTTCAGCTCCAATACCGATGGTTCCTCTATTGATGCCTTAGTTGGAGGCGTCTTTCTATTTTCAAGTTCCAAGGATAGCCTTCTCGGCTCATAAGAATAAAACCCCATTCCATGCAAGGCATTTACGCACTCCACTCGGCTAGCATCATAGAACTTGTGTCATCCACGATCACAGCTGTAAAAATGTCCACAAATGAGCACACCTCGGTGCTATTGGGTTGCTTCATAGACTTGCAAACATGGAAGGCGACCTTCTCATCCCCCACTCGGAAAGTTAGCTCACCCGCTTCAACATCAACCAATGCCTTCCCCGTTGCAAGGAAAGGTCACTCTAGAATAATTGGGACTTCAAAGTCCACTTCACAATCCAAAATGACAAAATCGGCCGGCAATATAAACTTATCCACCCGGACAAGTACATCATCAATTATGCCTAACGGTCGCTTTATCGATCGATCCGCCATTTGAAGTCTCATTGAGGTCAGCCTAGGTTTCCCAATTCCCAAAGTCTTGAAGACCGAATAAGGCATCAAATTTATGCTAGCCCCCAAATCACAAAGGGCCTTGGCAAAATCCGCACTTCTAATAGTGCAAGGGATAGTAAAAGCTCTGGGGTCTTCAAGTTTTGGGGCCATAAAATGTACGATAGCACTAACTTGGTGTGTCATTTTTATTGTTTCACAATCCATTAACTGCTTCTTCGTCACCAAATCCTTCATAAACTTGGCATATCCCGGTATTTGTTTAAGTGCCTCCACTAAAGGCACATTGATTGTAAGGATTTTCATCATGTCAATGAACTTTTTAAATTGGTTGTCACTCTTTTGCTTTGATACCCATTGAGGATAAGGCAGAGGTTGCCTAGGCAAAGGTGCCTTGGCTTTGGGCACCACCGGCTCGGGCATGTCAATCACGTGTTCCCTAGACGGGCTCACAGCAACTTGAGTTTCCACCTCGGCCTCATTAATGTCAATCCTCACATCATTGTTCACCTTATTCTCAACCACATCTTCAACTATCAAAGGTACATCATCTTCATGCAACTCAACATCATCATCCACAACTTGCTTATCTTTCGAGGTATGCACATCACCGCCTCTCCCACTTCTTGTTGTAACTGCCATCACATGATTGTTTCCACCCTTCGGGTTGACTACCGTATCACTTGGTATAACACACTTAGGGAGAGTATTCAACGATTGAGATATTTGGCCTAATTGCACCTCCAAGTTCCGGATTGAGGTATTATGGGAAGCCAATTGAGCATCGGAATCTTGGTTCTTCGTCATTATTTGTTTGAACATCATTTCAATTCTACCCATATCATTACCTGAAGAACTAGAACCTTGAGAAGAGAAAGGGGTGGATTGTTCGGTTGTTGGTACATAGGGGGCCTTTGAAAGCCTTGCTCCTGGTTTTCTTGGTTCCCATTGTTCCATCCACCTTGACTGTTATTGTTGTTCCAGTTGTTTTTATTACCATTCCAATTCCCTTGGTTGCCCTGATTGTTGTTCCCCCAAATTTTGCCTTGGTTGTTGTTGTTCCAATTACCACCACCTTGTTTTTGATTGCCCCAATTTCCTTGGGGTCACCATTGTTGGTTTGAAGAGTTGCCTCTATTGCCTTGATAGTTGTTGACATATCGTACCTCTTCACTTTGGTCATCATAACAATCATTTGAATAACCACCACTATCATTTTCATATTGTTCAGAATTCCCTTGAGTTTGTTGCCCTCTTTGCCTTCTCTTATTGACGAGCATATTTACATCTTCCATGGAATTGACTTGGCGAGGATTTTGGACTTGTTTCAACTGAGCCTTCGCCAATTGATTCATAGTAGCAGTAAGCTCAGAAATAGCTTGACCATGATTGTATAATTCCTTGTGCAAATGGATGACCGTGGGGTCACCTTGGGGCATATTCGCTCTACTTTGCTACGCCGAAGAAGTGTCAGTCATCGCGTCCAATATCTCACAAGCCTCAATTTAAGGAAGATTCATAAAGTTGCCCCCAGCCAATTGGTTCACAATGCATTGATTCGTGGTGTTGATGCCCCGATAGAAGGTTTGTTGAATCATCGCCTCGGTCATATCGTTGTTTGGGCATTCTTTCACCATTGTTCTGAACCGCTCCCAGATTTGATGCAAAGGTTCCGTTAGCTCCTGCTTGAAGGCCAATATTTCATCTCGAAGTGCCTCCATATGCCCGAGTGAGAAAAATTTAGCAATAAACTTATCCGCCAACTCATCCCAAGTTGTGATGGAATTTTTGGGGAGTCTCTCTAGCCAATCCAATGCTCTCCCCCGAAGTGAGAATGGGAAAAGTCTCAATCTAAGAGCATCTTCAGACACATTTGTTTGCTTGCTCCCTCTACATGTATCTACGAACCCCTTGAGATGCTTGTAGGCATTTTGATCGGAGGCGCCCGTGAAATACCCACGCTGCTCGAGCAAGGTCAACATCACATTGGTTATTTGAAAATTCCCCGCTCGGATTCGGGGAGGGACAATAGCACTCGTATACCCTTGATTCGGTAATACTATGGGATCCACTCTTGGAGGTGGCGGAGTAGGGTCTGGAATATTATCATTTGGATTAGCATTGGCATTCCGGCCTCTCCGTTGTCCTTGAGGTGCAAGAGGCACCTCGTCTTGATCAAGATCATCTACCTCCTTCCCCGCTATCACGTTTCCAAGAGGGTCATTATCATAGATAGCCAAAACCGTTAGCTCCCCGGCAACGGTGCCAAAAAGTGATTGCAGCCTACTCCGCACCACTAAAAAGTAGTGAGAGAGGGTCGCAATAGCTTTTACCTGATTTTTGGGTCGGGATCGATTTCCACATGGAGAGTCGAGTATCTATTTAGATTTGAATTGCGTATTTGTTCCAAATATCACTTCTATTCATTTTTGGTTTTTCTTTATATTCTACTATGATCAAACTACAAATTATAATTGCAACTAAATTAAACTAAGAGTAAATTGCTACAAGTTGTATCTAATGGTTTAGAAGGCACTAGGGTAGTGACTTTCACCTAGGTGGCTAATTGACGGGTAATTACATCTAAGGCACGATTGGCATGATTGGGGAATATGTTATAACAGTTGTTTGATACTACCCATTCTACACCTCTCGGTAGATAGAGTGGTTTTGCCCAATTGACTTTCTCAAAACCAATTGGGTATGCATATTTGCCCAAGCAACTAGGGTTCAAGTCGGGTAATTAATCTCTCGAGGTTTAAACCTTTAATCGGGACTATCAAATCTCTTGAGTCCATCCCAATTCCTTGTTGAGTCAATTTTGGAGACTTAGGCTCTCTTTCCCAGGAAGAGCCCAAGTCAACTTAGCACAAACTAGTGTTTGCAACCACTAATTCATAAATTAAATCATAAAATTGACCAAAATAACAAACACTCATAGTCAATCTAACCTTAAATCACAACAACCATCAATTACCCACACTAGGGTTGAGCCACAACCCTAGCTAATGGGTCTAGCTACTCATGCTTGAAAAGAAAATAAGAGAAATAGATGAAGAGAAAAACATATTAATTAATTACTAAAGTAAATACAAAGATTCAACGATTAAAACTAAGTAAAAGTGCCCAAAATGGCTAAGAAATATCGTCTCACGAGCGCAGCTACAGTATTGTAATATCTGATACCCTAAAAATAAAAAAATATTCTATTTATACTAAGCTAAAAAAATTGACAAAATTACCCCTGCGGGGTCAGTGCGGACCGCACAAAATAGTGTGCGGCTGCATTAGGCTCTTGAACTTGAAATTTCGACTCTCTGAATCCAGGCTTCGCGGACCGCACATAATGGACTGCGGCCGCGGAGGCTTCTAATACGGTCCGCACAGAATGGATTGCGGACCGCACAGGCTTCATCTCCTGAAGTTGGCATGTCTCTGAATCTTCACACCGCGGACCGCAGAGAATGGACTGCGGCCGCGGTGCCTTCAGTGCGGACCGCAAAAAACCCTCTGCGGCCGCATTGCCTTGGTGCCTGAAAATCTAACTCTCTGAATCTCCCTAGTGCGGATCGCACAAAGTGTAGTGCGGCCGCACTAGGCCTGTTTCTCCTGAGTTTTGTCTTGTCTTTGGTACTTGTGCAGGTTTCACTCCTTTTGAGCCGATCTTTGACATCTTGTCATTTTGTTGATCAAACCTGCGATCAAGCACAACTTATGAGCCTTTTTGTGACTTTAATGAATTTATAATTAAAGCGTAAGCAAGAAGGAGTACAAAATGCATCAAAATCCCTAGTTATCAATAGGCCAGCCTCCATCTTCACGACAGAACTCCAAAAAAGGGTACCCCCTATTTTTAAAAGCTAAAAACTCCATTGGAGTCCACCCCTTCCCCGAAATCTTGTCCTGTGATTGTTTTAGGGATCTAACATTCGATTCAAGGCGTTGTCATGTAGTGAAACTTTTTTATTGCCCAATTCGGTGCTCAAATCTTCATTCTTTCTCAATCACCTTTTTAGTATAAGTCATGTATATAATTGAGTAATTAGTTGTTTCTACAATATTGTATACTTTTGCGATTGTTTTGTGAAATTTTATTTTTTTTATTTTTTATCTGAATTAGTTTATTTATGTGCAAAATATTATGAAAATTATATATTGTTCCTTTGTTGAATAATTAGTGTTATACGTTTACTGTTTTTATAGTTGTACATATTATTATATGTTTACTGTGAATAATATGTGACTTTAGTGTTATGTAGTGCCCGTTAATGTAGTGTAACTGATAATAAATTCTTATTTTGTGTTAGTTGATGTCATTTATGGCCATTTAGAATAGTGTGCCTTTAGTATTCTTTAGTGTAGAATAAAAATAATGTGTCCTCATTAACTAACCCGGTTAGAGTATTCAATTATGGATCAAATTTTAATCAATTATTAAGTGTATAGTAAATGTATTATTAGATAAAAATAAAAAATTAGAAATGAATCATAAAATAATTAGTTGGCAGTACAAAAGAGACGTTATGAATGGAATAAATACTTAATAGTATAGTTTTAAAAATAATATCAAATAGTAAAACAAATTAAGTATTTAGTATTATTTTAATCAGGAATAAGATTGTTAAAAAATTCACGGTATGTAAAAGAGATTGTGTTGTTTTTGTTTGTTTAACAGTATTAAATTAAGACACAATCGTTATGAACGCAAAAAAAATTTAATAATATTTTTTATATGAATAATTATTAAAAATATCGAGATTAGTAAATAAATATAAAACTTTAACCCGAAAACATCTGGAAATAAAAGTTGACATTTCAAACAAAACCTTGCTGAATTTTAGTCGAATAATCTAAGAAACTAACATATAAATAAATATTTTATTTATCAACCAAAGTAATAATATAAAAAATTTATCGATTAAATATTAATATAAAAAATATCACAATATATTTAAAGATGTTAAACGATTAAAGAGAAAAATACTTTAATTAATATTATTCAATTTACAGACATCGTCATGGATCCTCCGTCAGTGCACCTTGGACTCGCTGTTCTAGAGCTACTACTGTTCTAGAGAAAGACTGCAATAATAAATCAAAGTATCACCAAAACTAGGATTAAATGGAAATATTTTAGGCCAACAGTTACTATCAATGCCAGTAACAACTTCACAACAAGAAGAATCAAGCCATCCAATTCCAGTAAATGCTTTATAAACTCCTGTTACACATTCACTTATACTTTCAAGAGATGACCAACATTCAAAAATATCATCATCACTTGGACTTGGTGCTAATATTGGATCAAGTCTGGCCATTACTACTGAATTTGCCATTCCTAATATAATGAAAAATGCAAATAGCTTCAGAAATTTTGTTGCCATGATTTCTTGAATTTTTTTCTTTTTTCCTTACTTTTGAGGATTTTATTTTTGGATGATGTTTGTGAATTTTGTTGATAATATAAAGGTATTTATAGGGAGATTTTGGAGTTATAAAGATCATTTATATCATATTTATGAAATGTATGTTTAGCTATGTATATTTTACTACCAAAATGCGTTTCAGTTTTAGTCGGTTGTAATTCTCATTATGATTATTTATGAGAGATAAAAGTTAAAGAAAGGAGCCTTCGAGTAACTATAAATTGTCGTGCAGAGGCGGAGTCAAGATTTGAACCTTATGGGTTAGGAATTATAATACGTTTAAGTTATTGGGTTCTGAATTAATAACTTGTACATATTTAATGAATTTCACACACATGAGTTGGACAGTTGCTGTCCCAGACCTTCCACCCTAGACGTATAGACGATCTTTGAAAGTTCATTAGGGACCACCCACTTCATCCCCGTACAGTTACATGTCTTCGGCGGACGAGGTTTTACTAGATTATAGAGATCGGTCGGTTACAGTTCGACTGACCCCTGATCACGGCTATGATAGAGTGGTTGAGACAAGAGACTCACACATTTCATCTACCTATTGGTGAGGCTACCATCACGCTATAGGACGTGGAGGTTCAATTCGGGTTGCCATTGATGGTATGGCTATCAGCTACTCGCGGGCTCTTAGGGATTACACGAGAGATGACTATCTACATATGTTGCAGAGGCTCACCGATTTCTAGCCTGCGGAGCCGACTGCTATGAGTGCTGCTAGTCGATTGCAGTTGTCGCCCGTTAGGTAGCATCTGGATGCATTGCACGTGGAGATCACGTATGACTCACTAGTAGAGGCTATCGAGCGGCAGATGAAGTTATTGCTATTGATGATATTTGGTAGTATTATTTTCCTAAATACTTCGAGAAACCTTATTAGCTTGCGAGTTTTGCATCATTTGGAGCGGCTATATGAGTTACCTACGTATAGCTGGGGTGGAGCTGTTCTAGCCTACCTTTATAGGCAGTTGTGCAGGGCTTTCTTGGGCAGCATGAGAGACATCACCGATCTTATTCCGCTTCTGCATGTGATAATATTATCTAAGCTCAAACTTCTGTTCAACAATAGTCCCGAGGTTAAAGTGTTGCAAAGCAGCCATGTACCTAGGTAGAACGGCAAATGACTTATCCTAATTACCATAAACAACCTCAAACGCACGTTTACGTCCGAAAAATGCCTTTTATTTTGGTAATGGTACATCCATATACATGATGGACAACTGTTATACACTCTTTAATCTTGCACATTATGGACGATTCAATGTGTGAAATCAAGACAAGGGAAATCAAGTCAACACTCAAGTTAAAATGATTCTCATTGAATGTGTCATATCACATGTGTGGTTGCCAATGTATTTCCCCACCATCCACATATTTTTTCAACTTTCTCTCATGCAACATCCACTTATAACCTTGAAACCATCTATGACAAATAACCTTATATACTTGTGTAGATAACTCATGAACCTCGATCTCACGATAGTGTTTTATGCTGTAAATTCACACCGCCCTGCTAAGGCGCGCGTTATCAGCAAAAATCATATTCCTTGACATCTCCGTTGGTCTAGATTCATCCCACATTGTTGTACGAATATCATTAAGATCCCTTGTGAAGGCATCCACATCCGCATACTGGGCAACTGATCAAGATAGGGAATCTCTCTTGAATAAAAGGGCACATGGGACTCGTACACTCTAGGTCTAATGGTAGGTCGAGTTTGCATATATGGAGCATGCTCATTTGTGACATCATGCTCCCTCGTCAAGTCAGGTTGCTCATTCTCATTCTCATCAGTAAATCACGTTTCCTCATCATCATCGCCCTCATCAAGGAAGGGTGTATCATCTCCAGATCCATCAACACTATTGTCATAATCACTATCATCTTTCTGATTCTGTGCATCTGCCAAATCATGATTAAATATATAGTCTTTGGGAAATTCAGTAAGGACAATATCTGATTTGTGGGCACGCTGGGAGGGGCTCTAACTCCTCCAGTGGAATTATTCGAGGCAACCGATAGTGTTTGCCGGAGCTCAGTCATTATCTAGTCCTATCTTGAGAGATGATTCAAAATTTCCCTTTTCTGTGCTCTCAAAACTTTCACCGTCTCGGCGACGGGTTCATCATCCATATCACCAGGGGTAGGACTCCTTGCACGTCGAGTATTTTGTTCTTGTCGGACTGGAGTTGTCTCATTTCCGTCGTGCAGGTTTCACAGGTCGAATCATTATGTTGATCCTCACCACAGAAATTATCCTCGCGCTCGTTATTTGTCCCAACATTGAGTGAGTTGTTGACATCATTAGGTGCCATATCTGTTTTTGATTTACTAAAGATAAGCGTCAAAATATCTTAGTAAAAGATGAATGGATCAAAGTAATATCACAATTGTCTATGCCTACGGTGGGCGCCAAACTATTTCCCTGTAAAATAATACAGTTAAATTTGTAACGTAGTTTATAGACATGTGAATTAAATTGATCCAAAAATATAAAGTAGCAAAGAGCATAAGTAAATTAATTAAGAATACTTGAAGAAAATACAAGCATGGCTTTGAATTGAGCTTCTTCGAAAGCAAGAACAAGAACAAAGTATTTAGCAAAATAGTGTTAACAGAATAAGAGAGTAGAATAAGCCTTTTTTCATACAAATATTTCATGTCCTTATAGCTAAATTAGGGGAGACAAAATCCCCAAATCAAGCTACTCTTTAAAGTGAATAAAGATCCCTCTCGATAGCCGCATAACGATTGAATGTAAATACTAAGATTCTTTGTAATGGCTGCTCCTTTAATGTTGTCTTCTTTAATTGGTATCTTGCTTTCAAATTCTTCTCTCCGGTCTTGATGTCACCGAGACTCATACAACATCGGCCACATGCTTAGATCCGGTGTCAGCAATTTGCTGACTCATCTCCTAAGTGTCTTTACGGCCACCTGTTCACTTGACGAACATTCACATGTCATGTGCTAATTTTACCCTATACATCCGTTATACGAATAATTGAAATGAGTGGCTTCGTTTTCTTGAGGAAAGGGAGTGCAAATTGTTCTTTGGCTTGAGTTGTATTGAAGGATATTTCAAAGGTTAGGATGAGATGTGGTTGTGGGAGCATGGAGGATTATGTAGTTTGTTCACTCTCTTATAACCTAATCCAAATTATGGTTTGAAAGATATGCCAATTCTTTGACTTATTCGATTATTGACTTCAAAGAACAAGAGATTTGTATTGTTTTCGAGTTATATTTTTCGAACTAACTTCCACAAATATCAGATGAAAATATATCCTATTGATTATACTTGATGGAAAGATCCTATTGATTATACTTGATGGAAAGACAATATATGTTGCCTACGTCTGCCCCTTCTCTTCACGCACATATAAGGACAACCCGCTGCATGAAGCATCTTTGTGTTATGCGTTTAAGTAGGGTAAGTGAAGGTCGCACCTCAAGAAAATGTGTAAATAACCTAGCATGGAGCAAGTGTCAGTGCCTGATTTCTTAAGTGCCTGATTTCTTAACTCGAACTATGACCTATATATCATACAGAGATAATTTACTTTTGCTCCAAAGTAAAAACATAGTAGGTGATTAGTTATTAACCTTGAGCACAACATTACTTGCACAAAGCTCTCAATTACATGAAGTCTCTCTTTTCTTCTTTTTATTTCGGTCATACGCAAGTAATTCGTAGAAACTCAAAAAATATATTACTTTCTTAATATTTAATAAAATTAAGCAAAAAATAGATAACATACCAAACATATCCCTCTCTTCTTCTTCTCTATTGACTCAAGGTTCATCTCAACTCAAAGAAATAAACGTAAAATATTATCAAAACCACAAGTATCCTAAGTAAGCTTTGATACTTTATGGCCTTTTGGGAGTGAACTAAGGACTTTAGTGCAGTCTTCTTGGCCTCGGATTTTTTTTGTGCTTTCCTTTCCGAACGCTTTCTCCTTTGAGCCTCTCTTTCAGCCTTTTTTTGAGCTGCTTTGGCCTCTTCCTTTAATGCCATTCTTAATGCTTTTTCCTTCGCAACACAGACCAATGCCTCTTCCTTTTGACGCCTCGCTTCTACCAGGTTCTTCTCATCTTCCTTCCTCAAATTCTCAAGTTCCTTAACCTAAATATGACAAAATTGTTAACACATATATAGCACATAATTATACAAAACTATATGATGGTATGACTTACGGACGCTATCAAACGGCCAAGTTCAGGGAGTGAAGACTATCAAAGTGCCATGATCAGGAGATAATTAGGATTAAAAATTATTTCAGGTATGTACCGAATAAAAAGTGTTTGAGTCAGAGGTCCTGAGGTATCATGCCAATGTATAAATGATGAATCAATAATAATAACAACATAATACCCAGTGCGGTCCCACAAGTAGGATTTGTGGAGGGTAATGTTTACGCAAACCTTATCCCTACCTTGTGAAGGTAGAGAGACTGTTTCCTATAGACCCTAGGCTCAAGAGGAATGTATGTTGAAAACCTACCAATACTTTCATAAGTGGAGACAAAAGGTAAAAGCATATATTATACGGAACTTAAACTAAAAATGTATGATTGTGGTACAAATATAAGTAAATGCACACACTAACGTACGACTAACTAAGGTTTAAATGACGCTAATAATAAGAAAAAAGATTAGGTTCTCGCACAGAGTCAAAAGTATCATGTACAAAAGTAGTATTTTGACATTTGCATGTCTTTCGATAATTTTGAACGATAAGATGGTAGAGAAATTTTTGTCAAACAAAAAATTAAAGTAATTGACAAGGAATATAAGTAGGTTCATGTTAAATCCTGAATAGACATTAAGGAGTGATTGTTTGAATTGAGTTGGAAGTGAGTTGGAAGTGAGTTGGAAGGTATTGCATGAGTGTCTATTCTATGGAATTCGAACCTGAACTTTATTTTTTATTTCTATTTCGATTCATTATTTGTATATAATTGGCTCCTCTTCTTATTTATTTTTTATTTCAATTTCAGCATATCGATTGAAAATTGGCTCCTATTCAAAATTGTGCAATTAGAGAGAAAAACTAATGAAAGCAGATTATTTGAATGTCATTAAAAAGGATACTTCAAAACTAAAAACGTTTGTGCAGAAATTTTTTGTGTTTGCTGAGATTGGTTATCTGTGGAAGCCGAATTCATCAGCTAGTATATTCGATAGTAAGTCAAAAGATAACCAGGTTCAACTTTCAAGCGAGTAGATTTGAGAAGGCCAGACTATTCCCCTTCTACGCCCGCCCACCTTCAAATTTCGGTGTAAGCAAATTTCTTTACATCATGATTTATTGATTAAAAAGGCAATTTAATTCTTTACCTTTTGTTTCTCTCGTAGCGCTTCTTTGCAGGCTGCATGGTACATTTCCATAGTCTGAATTGTTTGTAACTCTAGTCTTCTCATCTTTTCTTCCATTTCTTTCTGACAAATTTAACATGCCATATGTTAAAATTTCACTAGCAAATCAAACAATATTAATCTGAAAACAGAATATCTTTATGATGTTACAAAAGATATGTTTCGATATTTAATTGATTTAATTTTAAGCTAAAAATAATTATGTTTCAGTTAAAAACTCATATTACTTAAAAGGGCCAACTCATTATTCAGAGAAAAAATGACACTGTATAGTCACTCTAAAAAATAGCCGAAAAAGTGTATAATTTTTTTATATATATACATTCTGTATGTTATATACAAAAATTATACAAATTTGATACATTTTTTCGGCTACCGGATGTAAATAATTTCTGACGCGGACTAAAAGTGATAATACCCCTTATTCAGGTGTATGTCTCTTCACTCTACCCACTGTTAGAGATTTCACTAACATCATTTATGATAGTAGGTTTGCAACAATTTGCACGGACCACAATTGGTCCACCAAATAGTCTGTTACAATCCACAACAACAGATATCAGGTGAATCACCACATCAAGATTGGAGTAGATTTGCTAGTGTTGTAATGTGGAACCGCCATATTGGAGCTCCAAATTTGACTAGATATGCAATTGGACTTCTCCCAATATGACTAAGGACAATGATGCCAGTTGGAATTTTCAGCCTTTTCGCATTGCCTACTTGCTAAAGCAAAAATGAAATAGCCGATCATAAATTCTATGACGTATTCAAGACCTCACTAATCAGCCAATCACTTTTTAGTTCACAATGAAGAACCCCGACTGTAAAACAAATATCCCTCCCTTTTACTAAACACAACTCAAAATTTTATTCAACATCTCTAAGGTGAACTGACCTTCAGCTATCTATTCAAAGACAAGCTGATAAAATTTCTGTGCAACATAAATTGGCACCAGCTGAGGAAATAAAGAATAAAAGATAATGCAAATGGCACGATACCTATAGTCACTCCATCAACAACTGCCCTATCTTTTGTAATATGCTACAAAAAGCTATTGAAGATAGTAGTTTCAAATTGTCTGAGAAGAGTGCCTAAAGATAGGGAAAATGCAAGGTAAAGAAACCAACTTGAAGGAATGGAAGGTGAAGGTAAAGGAACCATTCAATGAGTCGTTAGAACCTAAGTGGCATGTGAACTAACAACAAGAAGAAAGAATGAAAAACAGTAAGTCACCAAGAAGAAGAAACTTTATATAAGGGGAACGAAATTCTCGATAAGTTGCCACAAAAATCCTAGCAAAGAAGAGTCGCACTATCCATGAAGAAAGTATACGGAGTCATCTACTCTTTCAAAGTCTCTAGATGGCCAAAAGCAAGGAAAATAAGCAAGTGTTGTCCTCAAGATAGAGGAGTCAAAGGCTAAGCAAGTCCGTTCCCAACTCAGAGTTGAGAGAGAAAACGTTAGAAAAAGGGGCAAAGCATAAGTAGTCATCTACCAATACTCCACCTTCAACTAAGACCAAAACCTACTGCTGGTAAAGATAAAAAGCACCATTAAGATCAGAACCTCCAAAGGAGCTAATCTCACACCACTCTTAGCTTCATTGAATAAAAAGAAGAGGAGTGGTAGAAATCAACCTCGACAAACGGGTGTATGTTGTTTTCATCACAATCATCAACAACATTAAGATAGCTTCTGGAAAAATGTTCAAACCCGACGTCGACATTGAGAAGGAGACCTTGGTGGTCAATAAAAAACAGCATATGATCACCTAGCTAGGTAGCACTAACCATAACATGCACTCTTGGCATTCAAGGAAGCATACTCAAGGACAAAAACCAACTAGCAGAGAAGAGACTCAAGAGAGACGCTCAAAAGATTGCATCCGAGAAAAGTTGCAGAGTATACATCGCCTTACTTATTAGAAAGGAAAAGTTGCGTCTGAGAAAGGATAGTAGAGCAGTCAAAGATATGCATCGCCTTATTTATTAGAAGAGTGGCAGATCGACATGGCAGTCCAAATTGGACTAGTGATCATACTCCCCAAATGATTCCTTGCACCTATCCGATGACTTGGAAGAACCTGAAGAATATCTAAAATGGCGACGCAAAATAGAATACCTAGCATACGAAATAACGAAACCTGCAATGATCATGTTTAGGAAGCTATCTCGTATAACCCAACAGTTGAAGCCCTTGCAGCATTAATGAAAACCACTCAACACCATGCGGATCAACAGTTTTAAGAAGGTTGCCAAAACAAGACTGATCTAATTCTAACAGCCGCAAGATGAAAAATTTCACGGGAGATTTCTCGTCAACATTAGGAGTCCTGATTGCTGAAATCTTTGTGGGCTCTAGAACGACCAATATGGAAGTCTTTATCATATACATCAAACTTACTTACTATGTCCTCTTAGGGAGAGACTTCAAAAGCCTTCCTCCTTGCACCAGAAGCTGATTTTCTTGAGAGTGAACAAAGTGCAAATTATCCCAACTAACAAGAACATATCAGGTGACATCTACACGGTGGAAATGGTATTTTACTCACATATGGTCCTGATAGGAATGCCAGAAGGTTATGAAGTAGTTGTCTTGACCATGTGCTATAACACATCTCAGGGGTTCGCGGTCCACCACCACGCTGACCCACAATCCATCAATCACTTAGATGGTTGACAATGGTGAGAAAGTTGTCAAAGACATCCTCCATCAGCTAATTATCATTATGTTCACTCAACTTAAGGATCCAAACTATCCCCTAAATCAATGACCTACTAAGCGAACATGAAAAAGTCAAATCTGAAAATTTAGTCAAACACATTCGAGACTGCTTTGCCTCGAATTACATCTAAATGCCTAAACTTATTTCAAGAATCTATAGAATTACAAATGGCATTAATAATGGATTCAGGCAACAAAGAAACCTGCAAGAAAATATAACCTTGATGTTCTACCTCATGCGAAGCAAGTGATAGGAATATTTGTTGAAAGCTGAGTTCACTAAACCAACAAAATATGTTGAATGTCAATTGACAAAGTCATCATGGTTTACTAGAAGATTACTAAATCCAAGATCTGCATCGTCTTATACACAAAATTGGTAGTTGTATGCAACTGAAGATTTGGACAATTTCTAGGTCAAGTCCAACTAATTTCACCTGCAACAAATTGGGATTTGAACTAGTGGTCCAAGTTATTACTCCTATATTTCAACCACTCAACTATTTGCTGAGGGTACAACCACTCAACTATTTGCTGAGGGTACTACTAGATTATACTAATATATGAACATATTTTCGTTTTCATTGTTCGTGATAATCACCAACGCTTTGTCCGCAACCCTCTGCTCCTATCTTAATACTTTTAATCTGAATTTTTTTTTAATAGAATTATTCTCTCTAGGAAAATATTACATATCATACTTAACACAGCTGAAAGAAGTTTAAAACTTACAATTTTATCTGAGGACAATGAGTTTTCTTCACATTCCTGTTCGGATAGTAGCAAGTCATATGCGGAGTCAAGATGATCAACCAACCTTGTAGGACTAAAACCACACAACTTTGATCCAATGAAACTCGTAGGGTGATCACCACTTTTGCTGTCGATGAAATTCAAAGATCTTGAAGGACGACGAGGTTGAAATTCACATCCTAAATTATCATAGCAATCCAGGAATACACTATCCGTGCTCAGTCTATCTGAACCTGGAAATGAGTGTTCGGCTTTTGGCACATTAGGCTCATCTGCTATCTTGTTTGTTGATGTACTAAGCCTCGGAAACGGCGACCTGTTTCCATGCATATGGGAGATTTCATGACTAAATGTGGCTATCTTCTTGAAAAGTTACTGAAGTATCGATACACTTGGATTATGATGATCAAGGATGTAAAGATGTCAAGATTACCAAGCCTAGAAAAGGAGGAAATAGGAAAATTGACACTTAGAACTCTGTATTACACCTGACCTTAAATTTTGTGACAGAAATTTGAAAAAGGTTGTCAAATACTTGAATTTAACTGGTTCTTTTTTGTCTATCATAAATTGTAGTTTTAAGGTCATTCAACCAATATTCTTGCTAGTGTACGGAAGGTTACAGCCTTAATTTCTTGCTTCTCATCAGTGAACCTCTGAATCTACAGCCACATGCTACTAAAATTTCATATTTTGTGATCAAATATAAAGCTATTAAATCAATAGTATATCTGTAGCACAAAGACGAGAAACAAAATTTTAGCAAAACAATATGCAAAACGGCTAAAAACAAATGCTTACTATATGTATCACTAACCCTAAATACCCTGGAAAAAAACTAAAAATGTGATAACAAGTAACAAGTGTATAATTTACACTTACATGAAACTAGTTGCATCAAAGTTGGAATTGCGTTGTGGAATTTGTATGATAGGGACTGAGGATCTCTTTTTCAACGGGTGACAAGCCAATCTTGCAGAACTGATCTTTCCTTTGGAAACTATGTAAATATTGCAAAAGCTCGGTGCCTTTTTCAGTACAATATTTGCAACATCACTTTTAGTGAAAAGTCTGTCATTAAAGTTCATGTGACTATCAATTCGTAGCTACTAATTTTCAATTCCAACGTACTTTTGCACAGAAATAAAAAGTACCTTGAAATCCCATTCTTTGATGGACAACCAAGTACCAAATTTTGAACTCTATATAGTGAAACATAGTCAATGAGAGCCTTAGCAATGTCATGACCTTCAAGTGTGATTAGGTCATATGCTACCTGAAAATTTGTGTAAAAGAATGTTATAATTTTTTACTTTCATTTTCTGAATCTTATTGTCACTGCAACAATTAGCATTAAGGGAAATCATGATTAAGGTATAAATTGGTTGTCTCACTTCTTTGAAAGAACAAAAGACTCGAAAAGGAAGAAACAAATCTGTACATTGGTTGTTTGGATCTTGTCCAATTGATGGATCATTGCCTCCTACTGCAAAAGAAAAGAAACACCAAAAATGATTAAGGGTAAAACAAGAACACGCGACGATACTATACAAACAGAAATACCTATGCCATTGTGAAATGACGTTGGGGATGGAGGTGTTGATGGAACATGGAGTAACGTGACCTTTTGGCCTTTTGCAAGTACATTCTCAGTAGCCCATCTAAGTGCATATTGGCTTCCTTTATTTTTATCAATGGCCACAGCTACCAATCTTTCTTCGTGCAATCCTTGAGGACTCACCATAGGACTTTATTTGGATGGAAACGATCGACAATTTCAAGACCCAAATAACGTGGTTATCAAAATCAAGATTTCAAGAGGGAATAATTTTCCCAACATTAATTTGGAAGAAGAAACCCTAGCTACCGTCTTCTGTTTCCTTTTTCTAGTTTTGGAGAAAATCAACATTAGGAAACACATAATGGTCGTCAAGAACTCACTAAACCAGTTCCTGATTAGAAGGATGACCATTCTTGAACTTTTTCAAATGTTGACGATAAAGAAAGATAATGTCTATACTTGTTGGAATTTAGGGTGTGTTTGGTAAGAATTTTCTAAATATTTGGAAAAATAGTTTTTGGGTTTCAGGTGAAATGTTTTAGGGGAAGAATACGAGGAGATTAGCATAAAAAAATATTTTTGCTCTCTAATCAAACACTAGTTTGTATTTTTTGTAAAATAATTTTTACGCACCAACCAAACAACGGAAAACAAGTATACAATTATTCATTCTCCAGAAAAATATTTTCTAGAAAAATATTTTACATGAAAAATATTTTCCTTCGTGCCAAATACATCCTTATAGTAAAGCTTTTGCATGATATTCATTTTCAAAATGACAAAAAAACTACCAATTTGGAAGGTTTTTTATTTTTATTTTTTCATCTGAAGGCTTTTAATAGTGTAGAAGAAACTCATCATAATTGGAAAAGCATATTAAAATTAACCTTTTTTCATTTTTTGAATTGGACAAAGAGACCCTTGTTCTTGAAATAAACGGTCAACATGAGCTGGTCACACCTAGGGGTGTACATAGGTCGGATTGGTTCGGGTTTTACAATTACCAAATCAAACCAATTGTGTCGGATTATTAAATCTAAAGACCAAACCAAACCAATAAAACTCGGGTTTTTCACTCTCGGGTTTTCTCGGGTTTTCGGATTATTCGGGTTTTTTTCCCATAAAATTTTCGTAGAACAAAAC
>MU724422.1:19562-72946 GCA_026770625.1 Nicotiana glauca | reverse complement strand
CCGCTACTTGCATCTTCTGGATGTGTGAGTTCTTAACCGGCCAACACTCGGTCTCATACAACATGGCCGGTCTAACCACTGCTCTATAAAACTTATATTTTAGTAACGGTGGCACTTTCTTGTCACACAGGACTCCCGTTGCTAACCTCTACTTCATCCACCCTACCCATATACGGTGTATGACATCCTCGTCGATCTCCCCGGTCCCCCGAATCACTGACCCAAGGTACTTGAAACTACCCCTCTGAGGGATGACTTAGGAGTCAAGCCTCACTTCCACTCCAGCATCCGTCTGCTCGGGCCCAAATTTGCACTCGAGATATTCCGTCTTCGTCCTGCTCAACCTGAAACCTTTAGACTCAAGGGCCCGTCTCCAAACCTCTAGCCTCTCATTGACGTCGCGTCTTGTCTCGTCAATTAGGATTATATCATCAGCAAATAGCATACACTGTGGCACCTCCTCTTGAATATTATGCGTTATGGCATCCATCACCAGGGCAAATAGGAAAGGGCTGAACGCAGACCCTTGGTGCAACTCAGTAACAACTGGGAAATGCTTGGACTCGCCTCCTACTGTCCTAACCCGAGTCTTAGATCCATTATACATGTCTTTAATCGCCCTAATGTAGGCAACCGGGACCCCTTTAACCTCTAAGCATCTCCATAAGACCTCCCTAGGAACCTTGTCGTATGCTTTCTCTATGTCGATAAACAACGTGTGGAGATCCTTCTTCTTATCCCTGTATTGTTCCACCATCCTCCTAATAAGGTGGATAGCTTCTGTGGTAGATCGCCCTGGCATGAACCCGAACTGGTTGTCTGAAATAGACACAGTCCTTCGCACTCTCATTTCTACCACTCTCTCCCAGACTTTCATGGTATGACTTAATAATTTGATACCCATATAATTTTTACAACTCTGGATATCGCCTTTGTTCTTATACAACAGAACCATTGTACTCCACGTCCACTCTTCAGGCATCCTATTAGTCCTAAATATAACATTAAATAACTCAGTAAGCCATTCCAAGCCTGCTCTGCCCACACACCTCCAAAGTTCAACCGGAATTTCATCTGGCCCGGTAGCTCTTCCCCTCCTCATTTTACGCATTGCCTCCATGACCTCAATGTCTATACAATCACTTATCTCATGTGAGTTGTCGGCATTTCGCAAATCTCCTAGTACAATATCCTGATCCCTTCTCCATTCAGAAGTTTATGAAAGTAGGTCTGTCATCTACTCTTAATATGGTCATCCCCCATCAAAACTTTGCCATTATCATCTTTTATACACCTCACTTGGTCCAGATCCCGGGTCGTCCTCTCTCTCACCTTAGAGAGTCGGAATTGTTTTTTCTCCCCGCCTTTGATCCTTAGCTCCTCATACAGACGAGCAAAAGTTGTCGTCTTAGCCTCCGTAACTGCTATCTTCGCATCCCTCCTAGCAACCTTATATCTCTCACTGTTCGCTCTCTTCTCCTCCTCCCCAATGCTCCCTACTAACCACAGGTAAGCTGCCTTCTTTGCTTCCACTTTACCTTGGACAACTACATTCCACCACCAGTATCCTTCGTGTCCACCGGTGCTTCCCGAAGATATTGCTAAAACCTCTCTCGCCGCCTTCCTTATAGAGTCTGTCGTCGTCGACCATATAGTGTTTGCATCCCCATTACTTCTCCAAGCTCCCATTGTCGATAAACTTCCTACCAACTTTTGAGATTTATCCTCAGTCAAGGCGCCCGATCTAATCCTCGGGCGGCCTCATACTGACCTCTTCTTCCTCCTTATCATAATACCAATGTCCATCACCAAAAGCCTATGTTGCGTCGCAAGGGTCTCACCTGGGATAACTTTGCAATCCTCGCACAACCTTCTATCGCATCTCCTGAGAAGGAGATAGTCGATCTGAGTCTTCGCCACAAAATTTTGGTAAGTAACCAAATACTCCTCCTGCTTAGGAAAACTAGAGTTCGCAATCACTATATCAAATGCCTTAGCAAAGTCCAACAACGAAGTTCCCCCTCCGTTCCGCTCCCCGAAACCAAAGCCGCCATGTACCTCAGTAAAACCACCTGCAGACGACCCAATATGACCATTAAAATCTCCTCCTATAAATAACTTCTCAGAAAGAGGAATACTATGAACGATGTCATCCAACCCCTCCCAAAAGCGCCTTTTAATCTCCTCATCCAAGCCTACTTGCGGCGCGTACGCGCTAACGACATTTAAATTACACTCACCCACCACCAATTTAATGGTCATTATTCTATCATTCACCCGCCTGACCTCAACCACCGACTCTCTAAGGTGGCTATCTACCAGAATACCCACTCTGTTCTTACCCCTCAGGACTCTAGAGTACCACAGCTTATACCCATCCACGTTTTTCGCCCTCGATCCAACCCACCTAGTCTCCTGGACACACGCTATATTAATCTTCCTCTTTCGAAGGATCTTCACCAACTCTAAGGACTTACTCATTAGCGAACCTATGTTCTATGACCCGATTCTCAACCTATAGGCTCCCTTTCCCCCTCTACCTCCCCTACCTCCCATCCCACTATGACCCCGGCCCCACACGAGGACATGACCTCAATCTATCATCCCAGACTGTAGCCACTACACCTACGGCCAATCTAAAGAAGACTCGCTAGTGCACAACGGACAACGAATCAAACTAGAAGGAATCAAGTGACTACAAATACACAAGTAGAATGAATGAACTATTGTGAACTAAAGTAACATCAAATTAGCTAACACCAAAAGGGAAACCGTAGAACGGGAGGTACCAACTCCCGAGAACCAAACATGTGTTGACTTGCAGTGCTCGATGTAGTTGTACGCTCACGTACCGCTTCCCACTGGCCTTTAATGTCGCTCTTCCTGGATGCTCTCCTTTTCTAGTGTTTGTGCGCCCAACTTGTCTTCAACAAGTTCGAGAATTTCCCTGACAACCCAGAAAATACCACGACCCAAAAACCAAAAGGGTTGTCACCGCTACCACTGGTGTAGCCCTAACAGTAGTAGGGGAAATGTAGGGAAAAAGCAGAGTACTACACAAAATTCACCAAGTAAAATGAAGAAACAGATAAAGTAAAAAAAAACTTTTAGAGAAGCAAAATAAATAAATTACAAAGACCCAAATTAGATCTACATCTAAAATAGAGAAATTGAAGTAGCAATCAGGAGAAACTGAATGGGAGTTATCGTATCCAAGGGGTAAAAGGAGTGAAAGAAAGGTAAGAGAGCTGAGATGAAAACTGCGGAACCGAAAGTAGCAAAGATTATGCTGTAAGACAAGAAAAGAGTATAATCATAAAATAATTAATTGGACCTACAACCAACTTTGGGAAATTCTACAAAAGAAATACTACGATTTAGTTGTTAGTTTATAGTAAGACCAATCGGAAATCTCAATCTGTAAAGAAAATATATGACCTGATACTATATAAGAAAAAGCAAGTTAAGGAGAAGCATATAGACGTGAATTTTGGTACTACGATTTGGCTCACAATGGCTGACATTGGATCTTCTTTGTTGGAGAAGAAGAAAATTCTGCAGAAGGTTGCCGGCGTGGGGTGGATGCCGCTGAACAGTGAGGTGGGTGGGGTGGGGTGGGGTGGAAAAACATATTTTCCAACTTTATTTTGGAAAAACATATATATAATTCCCAAGTTTTGGAATTTTGTCCCAAAATCAGCATTGGGGTGATTTTGAGATTTGGAGTTTGGGATTTGGGATTTTTTGCCAAAATGTGGGCAAAATTTATGACCAAACATGAGTTTTGAAAATAAATCCTAAATTTATTTTGGCAAAACTCATGGCCAAATGGAGCCTTAGTCATTGATCCGTAAAGTGAACCGTTTGCCTTTATAGCTCTCTCGAAACAAAGAAAAAAAATTACATATCATATCACCAACTTGGTGTAACCTTTCTAGAATCGCATCAAGTATCAACTTATGTTTCTGATGCCACCTACAGTATCAGAAAATAAAAAAAAGAAGTGAAAGAGGTGACTTCTCCAAGTTAGTAAGCAATGATCGGTTCCCATGACATAATTTGGGATAACGCTGGTATATTCAAAAGCAATATACACGCTATAACAATTCGGTCGGTCATTTTGTGTATTTAAACTCTGTTTCTCTATTTGATATTTTTCATATGCTTCTTTGTTGTTTTGTGACTTGCCAGGATGGTTGGTTGCCGGAAGTTTTAGAGTGAATTGGACCCTTAGTTCCAAGGTTAGAAACTTAGGTTATAAGTGTTAATTGATGTTTGACTTTTGGGTAAACAACCTTGAATTGTATTTTGATGGTTCCAATAGGCTTGTATGATGATCTTGGACTTAGGCAATATGTCCGGATTTGGATTTTGAGGTTCCTATGTTGATTTGGCTCTATTTGGAAAAAGTTGAGAATTTGAAAGTTTGGATTGTTCATAGGCTAATCGGTAGTTGACTTTGATGTTATCAGGTTCAGATTATTATTCTGGGAGTATCGTTATGTCATTTGGGACTTATGTACAAAATTGGAGTTATTCTGAGTTGGTTAGACATGGTTCGACATGAGTTTTGAAAGTTAAAAATTGGTTAGTTTTTTAAGCTTAAATTGAGGTGTGATTTGTAGTTTTGATGTTACTTTGTGTGATTTGAGACTTCAAATAGGTTCGTGTGAAGTTTTAGGACTGGTTGGTGTGTTTGGACAGGATCTCGAGGGGTTCGGGAGTGTTTCAGATGGATTTCAAATCATTTTGAGCTTGTTGAACCGTTGAATATTGCCAATGTTTAGTGTGATTCGCAACAACAGAGCAGGTCTCGCGATCACGAAGGCTAATTTTGGGGCAATATCTTTTTGTTCTTCGCGTTCTCGTAGGTGGAGTATGATCGTGATGCTTTTGTGGTCAGTGGCCTTCGCATTTGCGGCCAGTGCCTCGCGTTCGCGATAAAGGAAGGAATGTTAGGGTTTGTCAAGCATCTGGACTTCGTGTTCACATGAGGGTGTCGCATTCACGTAGGCCAGTGGTGCTTTGTGCTTCACGTTCGCGGGATTGGGTCCATTTTCGTGAAGGATTAATTTGGGGTGAGGATTTTTGTGCTTCGCGAATACGAGGCAGTGATCGTGTTCGGGAAAGGTATCATTAGGCAGACTTTTAAGTTGTCTAATTTCAGGATTAGACTCATTATTTTATATCTTAAGCCCTAGATTAGAGATGGACGATTTTTAAAGGGGATTTTCACACAAGAGGTAAGTGGTTTTTACTTGATTTTAACATTATGTCTTGATTATCCATGGATTATTACACATAGATTTTGGGGTTTTAAGGAGAAATTTGAGGATTATGACTAAGGTTTTGTAGATGAAAAGTGGAGATTTGAATCTCGAATCGGAGTCAGATTTGGATGAAACTTCTTCAGTTGGACTCGTATTCGAATGGGTAGTTGGGATTTGTGACTATTGTTGGGATTCTGACGAAACATATACAGATTTATCCCCCTAGGATCACCCTCTCATGTTTCTCTCTTGATGTTGTATACTGGGATTATGAGAAATTGACGAGTTTCTGGTTGATATGAGCTTTGGGAGAGATGGTTATTAATATCTGTATCGGTTTGCATGCCGCAACAAGCCTCATTGGCTTATTCTTATATGGATCGGGTTGCACGACACAACAGACTGATATTTGGTTATTGCATTTCCTCTTTACTTGCAATTTTCTTGACTGCTTACCTGATTTACTTGCATATCTTCCTTATATGTTGGAATGTTGACTGAGTAGAACCCCTTAAAATAAAAAGTTGTGAGCACCAATGTGGTTTTACTTGTCTTTTCTTGATTTGATCATATATCTCTTCTATACTTGTTGGATTTAAGAACTTGTACAGGTGACTGGTGAATCCAGTGAATATCTCTCGTCTAGGGAAGCCTCAGAGGGCAATTCTGTGCAAGCACAACCCGATGCATAATCCCAACAAAAATAGCTTCCGGGTAGATTAAAATTGAGAGATGAACCCTCCTCCTCTGCTAGCTCCTTTGAGGGTTCGGAAGAGGATAGCCAAGATTCAGAACCTTCTGAAGATAGTCATTTAAAATTCTTGCTTCTATTACCTCGCCGAAGTTATTTACGATACTTATTGAGTACATCGGATCGGTTGTACTCATACTACACTTCTGCACCTTGCCTGCAGATCTTGGAACTGATGTTGCGGTATATGGCGGGAGTTGGCATTGAAGATGTACCCATTGTCCGAACATGGTACCACATGTTCTTTGTAGTCTTATATTTGAGTTCTGTTTATCTACGTGTCAAATAGATGTTGTATTATTCTCCGATAAGTTCTTTTTTTGTACTATAAGTTTTAGTGGCTCATAACTTGTACTACTAGTCTTTAGGATAGTGTATAAAAATTCAGTTAATTCATCATTTATTTCCTAACAATCTCATTTGAATTGTGTGAATTTTTAATTGGCTTACCTACTAAGCTGGGTTAGGTGCCATCAAATTGAGATTTCTTTTCATCGAAAATGAAGAAGGCCGCTAGCTTTTGGTTCGTGATACTAGGCGCCTTTTGTCTTCTTTGATAGTATCATATTTTGGTTTTTGCATGTATCGTATCTTCCCTATGTGTTAAAATTACTTATGATGCTTGAATGAGTTGGATAGAATGTTTTGTGACGCATATGTCTCATTTTCTTGAATTATGTTCACTCTGTGCTTAAATCTTAATATCCCGTGGCTCTATGAATACCTGCATTCTTTGAGAGTTGGAATGTGACCGTCCTTAGTGAATCATGTGTCATGTGTGGTGAGATTTTTGTGTAGTCCATGGCATTGTACTTGTGTCTAGAACTTGGTCAGTATGTGAGTTAAAGCAAAGTTTTAGGTGATGCTCGGTTTGAAAAATAATTTTAGGTTGGTCTTTGATTTTTTTTATAGCTTAAATGCTTATCACAAGTAGAATATATCCCTAGTTAACCCTTTTGAGCCTATAGACTTTTATTTGGCGCCCACATCCGATACCCTTTTTGTTTTTAATTGACATTTTTTGATCATTTTACCTCTTAAAGCACTTTAATTATAAAATGAGCGCTAAAAGAAGTATGGAGGGAATTTGGGTGGCTTTCGAGTGGAACCAATAAAAGAAATAAATGTGCACTTATTTGGATAAATAATACACCACTATCAGAAATTGAAAAAGAAAAAATAATAGTTGGAAAAAGAAATCTGAGAAAAAGAGAAGGAAAAGTATAGATGAATAAATTGATATCTTGTTCTTGCTAGTGGGGTATAAATTAAAGTAATGCTTAAAGTAAGAGCGAACATTGTTGGGGTGATTTTAGTTGTGAAATTGAAGTGGATTGAAGAATTTGCGCTTAAAGTTTATTTTGTGATGTGTTAAAGTGCTTAGGAGGGTGAACCATTATTCCTAAATATATCATACCCGTCCCTTAGCCGACATTACACCCATGAAAAGTCCTAATTGATTTTATATCGAGTGAGTCTACATTAGCAGATATTTACATTATGGGCAAGTCTATGGTACTAATTGCATACATGTGACTTCTTTGTGAGAGTGAGAGAGACTTCTTTGATATATGCGAGTCCTTAAACTATCATTGATCATGAGATGCGAATGTATGGATTCTTTTTATTCTCCTTGATTTTTTTGTGAGGGCACATGATTTCACGATGGATAGGTAACGTTATTAGACTTCTCTATGAAGTTGGGTGTTCAAGCCATGAGTGTATTGTGACATTGAGTTAATTTTTTGGGATAGGATTGTTATGAGCATGTAGTCTTTATTGTGAATATTTTTAAAGTATGGCATGAGTTAAAGGGAAGTGTATGTTGAATGCATATTTGATGATAGGCTATAATTACGTATTTTAATCGCTTATTACACTCTAATGTACTGCACTTTAAATGAGTTTGAGCTTTAGTCGCTAGAGTTTTGCACTAATTGTGTATTTTATGCCTTGTAGGAGTGATTCCGAGCTATGTATATACTATGGAATGAATTCAAGTGATTTGGAGCTTTGAAGTATGAGTAAAAATCCAAAGAATCAATCCTGGATCGTGTTCGGGGATCAACGGATGATAGTTAAGAACGAAGGGAGAATCGTGGGCATACGGCGCATTATTTAGTAAAACGCACATAACAATTGGCTCAGAACTCCGTTTAGGCTCCACAATATATCGTTCAAAGCTATTTGAAAGGGATAACTCTTTCGTGTTTTGAATTTTTGCGAATTCCCACTACCGCGCCGCAGGTTGCACCACATCTGTGCAATTTTCCAACAGTCTGTCAGAAAATAGCTCTCTGAACTTGTGCAAATTTTACAGAGCCAGAGTCCTATTTTGCGCAGGAAAAGGTATTTTGTCTGGGCCTGACCCTACTGTGTATAAATAAATGTAAAAATTCTATTTTGGGGAGGAGGGGGGCATACTTTTGACATAATTTAGACCTAAGGAGGCTAAGGAGACCGGAAATTCAACCTAAGGAGGCAAGAACACACTAGGAGCAAGGTGGAGAATTCTTCTATGAGTTTTTCACTTCCTTCTTCCTATTTCTATTATTGGTTATGAATTCTAGTATTGTAGTTTTGCATACTATTATTAATAGCTAATTTGTTATCTAGAGTTTTGATGGAACCTATTGGAGGATGATTTTCCTGTTACGTTAATATAGATTTGTTGTAGTATTTTCTCTATTTGTTCAACTACATTACTATTGAGCTTGGTTGAAGAGCTCTCAATCGACTGTGCATATTTAGTGTGTATTACTCGAAAGAGAAAGTATATTTAGGTAGTTGTTGAATAACATCACTCCTAACGTATATGTGGGATCAATATGAAGGGTTTAAAGGTGGGATTAGGGATAGCAAAACATTGGGTGCGATCCGAGTGAGTTGTACTTAATGCCAGCTAGCGTAATTCAGGAGAATATGTCTAGTAAATTATTGTAATTACTCGGGAGAGAGTTATGACAGCCAGAGTGCTCATGATCGATAGAGAACACTTGAAAAAAATTTATAGAAAATATAGCGGGAAGGATTCCGACAATAGGGTAAATCATAACTCTAGACCTTCTTAATCTTGTCTCCAACCCTTAGTATCTTTAGTTGTTAATTTACTATTTTAATTTGTTAGTTAATTAATTAAACACGAGAATGTTAATATCTATAAATTAGGAATTATTCAAGCTTGTCTTCTTGGTGATATTGAACAGTTGTAGCTAAGCCTTAGTTCTCTGTGGGATTCGACTCTGGACTTGTAAATCGAATTATATTTATAACAACCGCTTAGTCCTTTTTATAAGGCATAGTTGGGCATGCTCAAATTTTGGTGCCGTTGTCGGGGAACTAACGGTATAGCTATAGGTGTACATATTTTTAGGTTGCAAGTTTGACCTTTTATTTTTTTTCTTGTATTTGATTTTTTTTTACTTGAGAGACATGGAATCTTGGAATTATGAGAGTTTTGATGTTGATAACTCTACTTTTGATCCACCTATGCATACTGTAAAGGAAAGCACCCATTGCAAAATTGTCAAAATTTCTCGAGAGTGAGTTATGTGCATCAACTCAATCTTATATATGAAATGTGTGTGATATGTATTGTAGTCAAGATGATCACTTTCATGGTTGTGATTATTTTTCTTATCCTCCCCCAACCCCATACTATGATGGTTCTACTTTTTCTGGTGAAGTTAATAAGACCAAAGAACCCTAGGAAGTTGACCTGAAAAAAATCGAAGATATGTTAAAGCTTACCATGGATATGTTAAAGTGCCATGTGGAACAATATGATGAGAAACCACGGCAGATACAAAGGCAAGAAACAACTATTCACAACTTAGATGCTCAAGAGAATAAATTACTTGAACCTTGTAAAGCACAACAAGTTGACATTGTGGATAGTAGCCAATATAAGCATGAATTGGCTGCAAAAATTGCCATTATACTGGAGAATTTAAAAAAATACGGGGATGAGCTAGAGGAGAAGGCTAGAGTAGAACACTAACAATCAATCAAACTAGATTTTGAGGATGCCGATGTTGTAGAAGAGATACTAGAGTTAACCAAGGATATTGAGGATACATATTTAGTTGAGTTTAGTGTCATTAGTATTGAGGGTGTTGACAATCCCAATGTTTATGTAGTTGAGCGCATTGGTCCACACTCCAAGCATTTTTTTCACATTGTGTTTGGATGATGATATGGAAATAGAGTCATCCGAGCAACTTGAGGAGTCAAGGAGTAAGGAACAAGATGCCTACATTCTGGAATTCTTCGTGCCAGAAAGTCGAGAATACACATCTCATCCAAAGGCCAAGAAGTGAAGAATACTACATTATTTTATTGGGGCATTCAGATTCGTTCTACCACCCCAGGAGCATGATCATAGAGCAGAATCAAAACTTGGGGTCCAGTTCATAAATTCAAAGTGGAGACAGAAAGTGATTCGTGTCGTGCCGCGACGTTAAATCGGGCGCTTGTTAGGAGGCAACCCAGCTTGACAACTTTCTTTTATTTTATTTAGTTTTTTTTGTTTTTATTTTTTGTTTTTTTATTATTGTATTATTTTTGTAGTGTCGATTTTTTATTTTCTAGGAGCATGGAAAGCAATGTTATTGGAAGGATGCAACAGTAAACCAGATGGTTCGAACTAAGTGTGAGGTACCCGCACGAAGGACCTAGCCCAGGAGAAGTCTAAGTACCCCATGCGCTGCTAGTGCTTCGGCTTTTAGCCTACCAGAGAGTTTCTTTTACCCTCTTATAGTTATGATGTGCATTGGGGACAATGCACAATTTTAAGCGTGGGGTGAGGAGATTTTCTGGTTGACTTTCTATGCTACTTTAGTTGTGTTAGTTTAATTGAATAATATTTTTAATAAAAAAATATTGCACTTTTTCCGACGATGGATCTATTAGACAATTTTCTTGAGGGATTTAAGTCGAAAGAAAAAAAGACAAAAAAAATTTCTTTTGTTAGGTAGTGTAGCAATTCCTCTTTGTTTTTTCTTTGTGTCGCGGTTCTTTTCCAATGGTTTTGTTTGAACCGGGTGTAGTTAGTTTTGTTTTATTTTTAGGAGTAAGAGCCAGTGTGAGGTGAATTGAATTGAAGCAATATCTCTTGACTTTGTTATGCCTCGAGAATAGTGAGTACATTGGTTGTGACGCTTAGGCTCAGTTTTTTATTCTTGTATAAGTACCTTAAATTGTATGTTCTTAACTTTGCTTAACTGTTTTGACTAGAGTGTCTTGATGAATCCAATCTTGAGTGAGTCATGTGCCATGTGTGTGTGAGGTTTGTTGTATTTTCTAGGTGTACATATTTGTAGTGCCATTACAATCCTTCAATTTTTTGATTATAACAAGCGCTCGCGTAAGATTGAGTAGGAAGAAATAAAAGGCATGAGCCTCAAAGGAATCGAACTGCACGAAAAGGAAATCAAGAAGGGAAGTACTCCTAACAGTCCTGCAGCCTCCCTAGGATAAGTATAGACGTCTCCGTACCGATCCGCGAGACTCTACTAGACTTGCTCATGACTCGTGAGACCGACGGGAACCTAGTGCTCTAATACCATGTTGTCATGACCCAAAATCCACTAAGGGTCATGGTGGCGCCGAACACCACCGTTAGGCCAGCCAACTCAAATACTTAATTAAATCTCATTTTAACACTTTTGAAAAATATTTCTTTTATGCGTTTTAAACAAGACTCAGTGTATTCTTCCGAATAAATAAATAAAATATTTAAACAACTTTTAAGATTTCCAAATAATCCAAATACATCCCCAGAACCCGGTGTCACAAGTACATGAGCAACTACTGATAAGAGAAATAAAATACAACGTCCGTTCGGAATACAGGGGGCGGAAAGTAAATACAGTACACTGGAAGGGACTACCCTAGCTGCGGTCGCCTCGAATGATGCAGCTCACCTAGTCCCAGAAGCGTCTGTGCTGCTACGCCCCGTAGGCCGTTAGAGGTATATATACCTGTGCAACAAAAATGCACAGAAGTGTAGTATGAGTACGTAATCAACGTGTACTCAGTGAGTGTCCCGCCTAATCCCAAAGGGGTAGAGACGAGATGGTCAACTATGACATTCTCTAATAGTCCAATGATTATTTATCCTCAATATACATATTAAACAGTGGATTTATTTTATAAACATGATTCTAATCCAGCTAGAGAAAACAAGTAAACACGTAATTCCTTCATAGGTAAATTTCCATAATTTCTCTCTAAATATATTCCAAATATTTTTTAAGCCACCAAAGGGCAATAATGACTTAATGAAGCTCAAGACAACAGCACAGACATGCGCAAATCATACCGAGGCGACGACCCGATCCAACAGAAATAAATGTGCACTTGCCGAGGGTCGACGACGCGCCTATAGATGCATCTATTAATCTGCCGAGGCGTTCGGCCCATTCCAAAATAAACACACATAGACAGAAAATCAGTCAAGAAGTCAACAGGGAGCAATCATCCAAGAAAGGCCAATTCTCTGTAATAATTTGAGAAAACGAAGCTTAAGTCTTTTTAGAAATCCATTTATTAATTTAATGTGATCTATTACCCAGCTCGCCAATCATCCATGCGACGCAGGTACACATAAGATACATGCTCAGATAGCCAATTAGAATTATATTAGGGAATAATTATCCAAATAAAACCAATTCTCTGCTTAACGATTTAGGAAATGATATTTAATCTCTTTTTAAATTCGTTTACTAATCAAGGGTGATTTAAACAATCTAAGTCATTGATGGGTTCATAATTAATTCAAGTATAACATGTTGATGGGTCCTAATTACCTGGACAATAGTATAATAGTAGCTACGCACGGATTCTCGTCACCTCGTACGTACGTATCCCCCACAAATAGGAGCACATAACCAACCACTTCACCTATGGGGTAAATTCCCCCTCACAAGATTAGAAAGGAGACTCACCTCGCTCCGAAGATCCGCAACCGGCATTCTACATTCTTCCGGAGACTTGCACCAACGCACAATGCTCCAAAACTAGCTAACGATCACATAAATCCATTAATATATGCTCAATTATACTTCACAACCCAATTTATAACAAATTTCTAACCCCGAACGAAAAGTTGATAAAAATGCCCTCAGGCCCACGTGCCCGGAATCCAAAACTTTTTAAAGATAAAGTTTACCCATAACCTTATGAACTCGAATATATAATTTTCTCTTAATCCCATACTCAAAATCGTAATCAAAATCCAAGATTTCTAATTTCCTAGGTTTTCAACCAAACCCCAAATTTACACTAATCTTCATACTTAAATCTATACATAATTAATGTTTTTAACTCATAATAGGTAGGAATAACTTACCTTAACATTGTTGATGAAGAATCTCTCTTGAATCCTCCCAAAATCGCCAAAGCCATGAGAAATGACAGAGAAATGGCCAAAACCCGACTTTTAAAACAATGCTTCTGCCTCCAGACATTTCCGCTTCTACGGAAACCGCTTTTGCGGTTTTGGGCCGCTTCTGCAGTTCTGGGCTCATTCCCATTTTTCCGCTTCTGCGATCCCCTCTTCCGCAGATGCGGTCCCGCTTTTGCGGAACCTTGACCGCATCTGCGTTCCACAATCCTTCGAACAAAATCGCTTCTGCGGCTCCCTAAACCGCTTCTGCGGTCCCATTTCTGCAGAAGCGAAAACACCAGCAACCAGATCCTTCAGCCTTCTTCAAAATTCTATTTTTGATCTGTTAACCAGCCGGAATCCACCCGAGGCCCCCGGGACCCCAACCAATCATAACAACCAGTCCCAAAACACATTGCGGACTTGATCGAGGCCTCAAATCATAACAAACAACGCCAAAACGATGAATTACACCCCGATTCAAGCTTTATGAACTTTGAACTTTCTAACTTCCATTTCTGATGCTTAAACCTATCAAATCACGTCCGATTGATCTCAAATTTTGCACACAAGTCATATTTGACATTACGGACCTACTCCAACTTCTAGAATCGGATTCCGACCCCAATATCAAAAAGTCCACTCCCGGTCAAACTTCTCAAAAACCTTCAAATTTTCTATCTTTAGCCAAATGGCTTCAAAATGACCTACGGACCTCCGAACTCACTTCCGATCGCGCTCCCAACTCCAGAATCACCATACGGAGCTACTCCCAGTCTCGAAATCCCAAACGGACATCGATAATGATGAAATGCACTCCAAGCCAAACTAAAAAAATTCCTTCTAAAATGCTAAGTTCCACAATAGGCGCCAAAACGCTCCTGGGTTATCCAAAACCCAATCCGGGCATACGCCCAGGTCCGAAATCATCATACGAACCTACTGGAACCTTCAGATCCTGATTCCAAGGTCGTTTGCTCCAAATTCCAATCCTAGTTCATTCTTTCAATTTAAGCTTCTCAAATGAGAATTTTCATTTAAATCTAACTCCGATCTTCCCGAATTTAAATTCCGATCATGCGAACAAGTCACAATACCTGAAACGAAGCTGCTCATAGCCTCAGACTGCTGAACGACGCGCTAGGACTCGAAACGATCGGTCGGGTCATTACAGAATCAAGCCAGGATCGTATTCGGGGATCAACGGATGATAGTTAAGAACGAACAGAGAATCGAGCGGGCATACGTCGCACTGTCTACTAAAATACACATAATTTTTGCTCAAAACTCTGTTTGGGCTCCACAATATATCGTTGAAAAGTTATTTGAAATGGCTACAACTTTCATGTTTTGCTTTTTTACGAATTTTCACTACCGCATAGCACAATGCGTCGCAGGTTGCGCCGCATCAGTGTAATTTTCCAACAGTCTGTCAGAAAATAGCTCTCTGAACTTGTGCAAATTTTACAGAGCCAGAGTCCTATTTCGCGCAGGAAAAGGTGTTTCGTCTGGGCCCGATCTTACTTGGTATAAATACATGTAAAAATGCTATTTTGAGGAGGGGGGACATACTTTTGACATAATTTAGACCAAAAGAGGCCAAGGAGACCAGGAATTCAACCTAAGGAGGCAAGAACACACTAGGAGCAAGGCGGAGAATTTTCTACGAGCTTCTCACTTCCTTCTTCCTATTTCTATTATTGGTTATGAATTCTAGTATTGTAGTTTTGCATACTGTTATGAATAGCTAAGTTGTTATCTAGGGTTTTGATGGAACCTATTGGAGGATGATTTTATTGTTACGTTAATATAGATTTGCTGTAGTATTTTCTCTACTTGTTCAAGTATGTTATTATTGTGCTTGGTTGAAGAGCTCTCAATCGACTGTGCATACTTAGCGTGTATTGAGAGAGTGCAAAGGTAGTTGAATAACATCACTCCTAACGTATATGAGGGATTAATACGGAGGGTTTAAAGGTGGGATTAGGGTAACGAAACCTTGGGTGCGATCCGAGTGAGCTATACTTAATGCCAGCTAGCGTAATTCGGGAGAATATGTCTAGTAAATTATTGTAATTACTCGGGTGACCAGAGTGCTCATGATTGGTAGAGAAGGCTTTGGCAAATTTATAAAAAATATAGCGGGAAGGTTCCGACAATAGGGCAAATTATAACTCTAGACCTCCTTAATCTTGTCTCCACCCTTAGTATCTTTAGTTGTTAATCTACTATTTTAATTTGTTAGTTAATTAGTTAAATATGGGAATGTCAATATCTATAAGTTAGGAATTATTCAAGCTTGTCTTCTTGGTGATATTGAACAGTTGTAGCTAAGCCTTAGTTCTCTGTGGGATTCGACTCCGGACTTGTAACCGGATTATATTTGCAACGACCGCGCGAGTCCTTTTTATAGGGCATAGTTGGGCGTGATCAATATGCTATAGCTAAGTTGTTGCTATCAACCACAGTCATAGGTGTAATGTGCTCTTATTGTGAGAAGTTTAATTTTGTTTTGTCGACCATAGTTATGATTTGTTCGTTGACGAATAATATTTAAGTGTTTGGTGGTAATTAATGTTGGGCATATTTTCATATGTTTCGATATTTATTTAGAAGCACTTTTACCGCTTTTTGGTTAGTTGATTTTAAATATCCTCAATTTAATTAAATTTTTATGTTTTATACTTATTTGGGTGTTAATGAATAATGCAAGTACATTGGCGAAGAAATAATCGTCCAAGTAGTCAAACAAGTCGTGCTCATGGGATTTCAGTGATGGATTAAGGTAATATGGAAGATAATGGGTGATTATGATGTAATGATAGGCGAAAATTGAAGGCATGAGACAACACAAGAAAATAAGTCAAGGATAGCAAAGTCACGTTGAAGCAGCAAACAAAATCAGACACTGGAAAAGAAAAAGTTATTTTATCTCGCGTGGGCAGCAGCATGTGGCGCGAGACTTTTACCTCGCGTTATGCCTCGCGACGTGAGGTCCAGCGGGGGTTCGTCGCGCTTTCCACGTGGCGCTGTGCGGTTTTGGTTTCAAAATTATTTTATCTTCTTTTTGGTTTGCACTTGATTATTTCGCCTAGGCTTTTATTCTATAAATATAAATATCCGTTAAACACAATTTTTACACGACTTTTGACGAAAGGGGAGCATAGAGTCGTCATGGAGGCCGAGTTTCATCTTTCTTCCACCAAACTTAGTAATTTTTATATTTCTTTGTATGATTTGTTGTTTGGCTAGCATATCTATGTGGAGCTAAACTTCATGTTCTAGGGATGTGGTTCTTTCATGAATATTAATTTTGATTTCTTGATTTATCGTATTAGTTTATTTATTTGATTTTGCACATAATCATTTGAGTGTGTGTTTGATCCAATTGAATACTATCTATGAATCAAGAATTGAACTCGAAAGTTAGAATTATAGATTGCGTATCGGATTGAGTAGACATGCCTTGAACCCTGGCATCGGGGAATGGGTTCGCGGTTAGAATAGACATATGTTATTTGCCTTACTTGGTTATTATACGGGAATTATAAATACAGTTTTATTAATTCTAACTCTATAGACTTATAAGCGTTGGGTTCGCTTAAATAGGCGAGTAGGAGATCGACATATTTTTATGAGCAATATTAACCCCGTCAACCAATAAATCCGATAAATTAATTCGTCAATTCACTTGAAGAATATAATAGAATTGTTAGATAACCCATGACCCTAAATCGTTTTTATTACATTGATATCATAAGAATATATTTTTACCTTGTTCAAAGTTCACTATTTGTGTTCTTTTTATTTTAATTAGATTATAATCAAATACCTCTAGGTTCAATTATTGTTTAGATAATTGGGATAGTCTAATTTAATTAATGATCGATAACAAGTCCTCGTGGGTTCGACATTCGACTTCTAGTCACATTATTATTTGACAACCGCGTATACTTACGTGTGCGTTTGGCCATAATAAGTTTTTGTCACCGTTGTCGGGGACTTACAATTAGTTATTTTTCTAAATTAGACATTTACTTTTATCATTACGATTTTTTTTTTGTAAATATTTTTATTTTTATAACTATTTGATTTTTCTCTTTGTATGGTTCTAGTCCTCTCAGCATGGCATATGGAGATAAAATATACGGAGGTAAAATTATTGATGATCACGCCCAACTATACTTATAAAAAGGACTAAGCGGTCGTTGCAAATATAATCTGGTTTAATGTCCGGAGTCGAATTCCACAGAAAACTAAGGCTTAGCTACAATTATTGACTATCACTAAGAAGATAAGCTCAAATAATTCCTAAGTTATAAATTTAAGTTTCTTATATCTAATTAACTAAATAATTAAAGTAGTAAATTAACAACTAAAGATACTACGGGTTGGAGAAAAGATTAAGGAGGTCTAGAGTTATGATTTTCCCAATTGTCGGAATCTTTCCCGCTACATCTTCTATAATTCGCCTAAGTATTCTCTATTAATCATGAGCTCTCTCAGTGTAGTAATTCTCTTCCGATTAACTACCACAATTTACTAGATATATTCTCCCGAATTCCACTAGCTGGCATTAAGTACGGCTCACTCGGATCGCATCAAGATTTCGTTATCTCTAATCCCACCTTTAAACCCTCCTTATTGATCCTTCATATACGTTAGAAGTTATGTTGTTCAACAAATACCTAAATACGCACTCTCCATCAAGTAATACACACTAAATAGGCACACTCAATTGAGAGCTCTTTATCCAGCCATAAAAGATACATAGTTAAACAAATAGAGAAAATACTACGGCAAAACTATATTAACGTAACAGGAAAATCATCCTTCAATAGGTTCCATCAAAATCCTAGATAACAAATTATCTATTTATAATAGTATGCATAACTAAAATACTAGAATTCATAACTAATAATAAAAATTGGAAGAAGAAAATGAAAAACTCGTAGAAGAATTCCCCGCTTTGCTCCTAGTGTGTTCTTACCTCCTTAGATCGAATTTATGGTCTAATGTCGGTCTCTCTGTCCGATCTCGAACTGTTCCCCCAAAAGTGGTATTTTTAGGTCTATTTATATGTGTAGGAAAAGACCTAAACGTGTAGGCCAAGTCCTAGTCAAACCAGGAGACGAAATAAGCCTTCAAAGCTCGAAATGGCTCTCGCCCCAGGCCTGGCGTCGCCAGGCATAACGCCTGGTTATGCTGGCCTTTGCCTCGCCTCGCCAGGTATAAAGCCTACTTAAGGCCCGGCGTCGACAGTTTTCTCCTTTTCACTGTTCTCGAGCACTCTTTCAATGTTTAAGTATCCCTTTTGCTCTACTTTCATCTCCAATTCACCTACACATAAAATAGACTCCATTGCGCACAAATAAAGTATAATTTATCATTAAAGCACATAAAGTACAGGGGAAATAATGTATGAAACTATGAAATTATAGCCACACATCAATTAATGAAGATGTTTTATTGACGGAAGACTTATATGGCCCGTATTTTTGGGCTTGTCATGGCCTGACCTCTTGAAAATCTAAATTTGAATATGGGAGTAAGGGTTGGTATTGGGATGGACATTCTCGATTAAGGGAATATGCGGAACGACATTATTTTCTAACAACGTTGGTGAATGATTGGTCTAAAAAGAAAGTTGATCTTGCACATGAAATTGACAGTTTTGGCTTGGTTGTGCTTAACATGAATGCAGATTTGAGTGCAAAGGTTGATGCGTGTAACGCCTAACAATTTAATGATGAGTTGTGTAAAGCTGAAAAGAATCTTCTAGATCAAATTGAGGAGCTAAAACGAGAATACCAATCTTAGACCATATTTTTCACGAGGATGCCAATGTTTGAGAAGAGTGTTCTAGGGTCATATGAGGAAGTAGATAACATTAGACTTTTTGTGTGCATATATAGGATGTATATTGTAGTACAATTCATGAGTTAGAGTGCATTAGACCCCACTCCAATTATTTTTGAGTGTTGTGATAAAATAGTTAGATAGTAATCGATCCATCTAAGCCTATGTGAGAGTCAAAGGGTGAGGATGAGAGTGCCTATATTCATGAATTTGTTATACCAAAAAGCAAAAATTATATTCCTCATCTAAAGACCAATAAGTACAAAGTAAAAAATTTATTACTTGGCATGGTTATCTTTGTAGCCATACTAAAGGAGCATAGTTTCAGACTGAATGTCTTATTAGGGGTACTGTCACGACCCCAGTTCACCCTCCATGAACATGTCGTGATGACACCTAGTTCCAACAACTAGGTAAGCCTAATAATGCGGAAAATTAATATAACTTGCGAAAATATTTAATTAAATTAAGCAAAACTAGAAAAAAACGGTATATAAGTGCCACTTGGCATATACAACTCAAAAATAAAACGCGAAAGTCTACAATCTCATCCCAAAACTCGGAGACTCACGGGAACCACATGCTAATAGAAATGTAATATGCTACTCTAACTCCATAATGTCTAAACAACTGAAAGAAAAGGATAGATTAACTACTAAAGCTGGAACAGAATAGAGACTCCTGGTCTGCGGACGCAACAGATATATCTCGAAGTCTCCGCTAGATCTCTCCGTCTCGAGGATAGTACGCCTGAGTGGAGGTACCTGGATCTGCACATGAAAAATATGAGAAGAAGGGGCATGAGTACACCACAACGGTACTCAGTAAGTGCCAAGCCTAACCTTGGTTGGGTAGTGACGAGGAAGGTCAGGGCCCTACTGAGGTCAAACAACATAATATGAATTAACAATATTAAAACTGACAGTAATAATGAGTACAACAGTGAGAATAGACAGGTTAAACAAGGCAATAACAACTACACAAAGAACAGAATAAACAAGAAATATGTACAACTCAATACCAATAATAACAATGAGGATCTGGGTGTCCTATAGTCCTTTTCTCAACTGTCCAGTGGATTTCCTGGGATACCGTCCCGTAGTCCTTCATATGTGTAAATCTGAAGGATTTCTCGGGATATCGTCCCATAGTCCAACTATCAATGTGCAGGGGGATCTATCGGGAATCTAACCCGCAGTCCCAAAGTAAAAGTGCAGGGGGGTTTACCGGAAATCGAACTCGTAGTCTCAAAGTAAACAAACAAGGGGGGGAGCTACCGGAATCCCACATCCGTAGTCCCAATGTAAATGCGCAACCACAACCAGAAGATACTTAGAAATAAAGTACAAAAGACAAGCAACAGGTAGTGCTAGACTAGCATGCTTCACGTAGTACAGTCAAGGCAACTTAAACAATTAGGCAAGTTGAATCAACTAAACATATTTTTCTAATATAATACAGGTTATAATTGCAAGTAAAATAAGGCAAATATGAACGAAAACTCAGTCTCAATATCTTAAGTAAAAATCGGATTTTTAACAATTGGCTCAAGTACGCGTTCGTCACCTCGCGTACAAGGCACTCAAATACCAAATAACAAATTCTAAGAGGAAAGGTCCCCTACACAAGGTTAGACAAGCCACTTACCTCGAACCGGCTCCAAAATCAACTCGAAATCACACTTTTGCCACGAGTATCCGACTCCAAATGGCCCAAATCTATTCAATTCAATTACATATCATAAATATCATCTCAAGCAACTGATTCTACTATTAAATTCAAAGACAAGACGCAAAATTAGGTAAAATGACCAATACGCCCCTCAGGCCAACATCTCGAAATCGGAAAAGTTTTACATTTTCAGAACCCTCGTACTCTCATGAGTCTAACCATATAAAATCTCCCAAATCGGAGGTCAAACACTCACTCAAAACTCAATAGTTTGGTCTATGAAGTTTTTCCCATTTTTCATTCAAAAATCCGAAATTAAGGAAGAATTCGTGATTAGATTAGTGGGTTTTAAGCATAAGAGGGTAGAGAATCGTTACCCAATCATTTCCCTCGAAAACCTCTCGAAATCGCTCCCAAATCCGAGCTCCCAAGCTTGTATTTTGATAAAAATGGCTAACCCTCATTTTTGGAATGTTAAATACTGTCCAGACATTTAACTCATCGCGAACGCGGAGGTGAGCTCGCGTTCGTGGAGAAGGAAAATAGAAAGTGCCAAAAATGCCCTTCGTGATCGCGAAGGGAAGAGTGCGAACATGAAGGCCTGGGTTCATGAGTTACGCGAACGCGTCGAAGGGCACGCGAACGCATTGAAGAAAAATGGGCTCAGCCCTCAGAGCCCTGTAGAACTATGCGAATGCGACGAGGTTGATGCGAACGCGATGGAGGAAAAAACTCAGGGCTACGCGAACGCAATTGAAGCGCCGCGAACGCGAAGAAGAAAGTGAGACCTGCAACTGCTGAAGATTTTCTGCAACCTTATAAACTCCAAAATGCTCCGTTGAGCATCCGAAACACACCCGAGGCCCCCGGGAGCTCAACCAAATCTACGGACATATCCCATAACATCATTCAAACTTGAACCAATCCTTAAACCATCTAAAACAATGACGGAAACTCGAATTAGACAAGGATTTGAGCCTAAGAACTTCAATTTCCATCAAAACACGCTTTCGATCAAAAACCTAACCAAAACACGTCCAAATGACCTGAAATTTTGCGCACACATCCCAAATGACATGACGGAGCTACTGCAACTTCCAAAATTCTATTCCGACCCTCGGATCAAAAACTCACTATCGGACCGAAAACTTCAAAAATCCAAATTTCGGCATTTCAAGCCTAAATGAGCTACGAGCTTCCAAAATACATTTCGAACATGCTCCCAACCTCGAAATCACCTAACGAAGCCAATAAAACTATTGGATTTCCATTCCGAGGTCGTCTTTACATTGTTCCGACTACGGACCATTTTTCAACACTTAAGCTCTTATTTAGGGACTAAGTGTCTCAAAACTCTCCGAAACCCAACACCGAACGTCCCAGCAACCAGAATAGCATAAATTTACTTAGGGGAAGCAGTTAATAGGGGATCGAGGTGTTAATTTATAAGACGACCGGCCGGGTCATCACAGCTACGATTCATAAGTTCAAGGTGGAGGACAAAATAGTTCATGTTGTGCCGCTGTGTTAAATTAAGCGCTTGCTGGGAGGCAACCCAGCTTTATAATGTGATAAAATAACTAAAACCTTTGAAATAGAGTACTTTACAACACTACTTCAGGGGTATCCTTCGCGATCACGAAGCACAACTTTACCGCCCACAAAAAATACATTTCGCGTTCGCGGCACATACCTTGTGAATGTGATGAACCATGATGCCAAACATCTGCGAACATGGCCACTACATCACGAACGCGATGAACAATTCCACCAACTCCCACCTCCTCAATGTGAACGCGAACCCACAGTGCAAAAGCGATGCTCAAGCCCCCACAACCTACTCGAACGCGATCATCTAGGCGTAAACGCAAAGAAGAAAATACCCAGATCCAGACTTAGAGTAGGTGATCGCATCTACATATTCGTGATCACGAAAAACAACCGAGGCATCAGAAAAAAGCATAAACCAGCAATGAAATCATCCTCCGAATCAATCCGAAACTCACTCGAACCCCTCAAGATCCTCCCCCAACTTACCAACAAGTACCAAAACATAATGCGAACCTACTCAAGTCCTAAAATTACACACAACAACATCAAAATTATGAATCACACCTCAAATCAAACTTAATGAACTTTTGAACTTTCAACTTTCAAAACTTGTGTCGAACCATATCAAATCAACCCGAAATGACCTCAAATTTTGCACACAAGTTTCAAATGACATAACAAACTTATTCAACACCCCAAAGAACAATCCGAACCCGATATCATCAAAGTTGACTCCCGGTCAAACTTATAAACATTCTAAACCTTCAAATTGCCAACTTTCGCCAATTATGGTCAAAAACTTCTAGAAGCCCCAAATACAAATTCGGGCATATGCTCAAGCCCAAAATTACCATCCGGGCCTAAGGAGCCATCAAAACTCTGATTCGGGGTCAAAGACACAAAAGTCAAACTTGGCCAACTCTTCCAACTTAAAACTTCTAAAATAAGAATCATTCTTCCAAATCAATTCAGAACAACTCGAAGACCAAAACCGACCATACGCACAAGTCATAATACACCATATGAAGCTACTCATGACCTCAAACTACCGAACTAAATGCAAATGTTCAAATCGACTAGTAGGGTCGTGAGAGCCAAATGATGAACTGGATGGTGGATTCTACAAACCTTCTAATTCCAGCACTACATGCACCGTCAGACGGTGATCTGGACGCTTGATTTTACTCTCTAAAATTCTCTAAGTGTTTGGGTTCTACATGCACCGCCAAATGGTGGCCACTGAAATACTTCGTCCAGATGTCTTCAATTCTCGCTCCAACTTATTCGCTTTCACATCTTTTTATTCCAGTTACGTCCTACACATAAACAAACCTTATTTAGCTAAGAGCATGTTTGGTCAAGCTTCTGTGAGGCTAAAAGTACTTTTTTAAAAATTGAAGTTGTTTGGCCAAGATGGAGAAGTACTTTTGGCCAGCAACAGAAGCAATTTTTCTGCTTTTGGGAAGAAGCAGAAAATTCTAGCTTCTTCCAAGAAGCAGAAGCAGAAACAAAAAATTAATTTATTCAAGACAAAATTATCCCACTATAATTTTATATTTTTCAAATTATTTCTTATTAATTTAAGTTTGTTTTTTGTTTCTAGTTTTTTTTCATTCTTTTAAATTTAAAGAAATCATATACATGAATGATATTGTAACTTTTCAAAAAATTTATTGATTTTATTATTTTTTCTTTGTGTAATATCTTGTAACTTTTCAAATTATCTTCATCTTTTCTCACACTAAAGCAAACTATCTACATAATTCTCTTCTTACAAATAATTATTTATATTTTCTTCTTTTACAGGCTATTAATTCACATATCTTTAAAACTGTTAAAAAATTTAATTTGTGAAAATTACCTACAAATAGGTAATAAATTTACAATTGCATCGTATTATTAAAAGAATAAGAAAAACCTTTCATACTAAGCCAAACGGCAGCCTCGCAATAGGCCACTTGGCAATTCAGGACAAAGTTTGTTAGGTTAGGTAATAATTAGTTTCTTTTTAAATTTAAATTTTAAAAAAAATTAAATTTTGCATTATGTGTTGTTAATAATTTGTTACTCTTTTTGAATTTGAATTTAATATACTTTTATGAAAATAATAATTTTTTATATACTAAAAATTATTTCTATTTTACGCTCAATGCCATATTTCAAGTTTGTCGCTCAGAATTATCTTGTTACAACTACCATAGTTATACAAAATTATATCCGATAAAATTCTTCTACTAATAAGGAATTCAACTATTATGCTAATGAAGGCATTACTATGGATATTGAGTAAGGAGATGTGCCTTATGGTATTCCTTTAGAAATGCAGGGCAAGTCTTCTACTAATATAGAGGTGTTGTGTGATAGAATCAAAGATGAAATTATTCAGAATTGTTATCATGGGCAAGTGACTTTGCTTATTATTTCATGGTTGATTATTAATACATAGTAATTTGTGGAAGAGACTTCTAATTCATATTGAATAATGTATTTTGATTATTCAAATCATCATGTAAATAATAAGTAATTATACTAGATAATATTATATGATATGGTATAATTATGTATGTTATATTGATTTAAATCTTTAATATATAAGTTTACTTTATATTTTGTATTTTTATAAAAACAAATAAAAAACAATAAAAGTCTTTTACGATAACTATTTAAGTTTATTTCTTTCTTTAAAATAATTATAAGACCTTGATATTATTCTTTTTTGTAATTTGGCACTCAAAAGTCTTTTTTTAGAAAGACCGGTCAAATACAATTTGTTTATCAAATATTGCAAAAAGTAGATCTTAAATGAATTGGCCAAATGCAAAAATATTTTTTTTCAAAAGTACTTTTCAAAATAAGCAGCAGTTTGGTCAAACGGGCTCTAATAAGTACTTCCAAAACAATACAAATTCACACCAAATATACACACAATATGTGGCACAAATATGCTTAAAATATTTACTTTTAACCAAATATCAACATGTACACATGCGGAGCGAAATTAAATTGCATTCAATTTAGTCCTTGAAATCAATTTTGTTCATGAATATGTTTAGCATTACCTTCTTGAAAATTGAAAAGTCTATAGTTGGTTGAGAACAAGACCGATGAAAATAATGGCAATTGCTTATCTATTTACTTCTTCAATAACTGTTTAATCACATTACTGTCTATCGCTTTGAAGCTTGTATAATTTGTTTTATCTTTTTAATAAACTATTATCAATTCTTAACCCGTACTTTCTTTCAAATCGAGTTTGTCGCTGTGGCTCAAGCATGGAGTAGGCCGAAAGCAAATCAGCTACCTCAAGTCCACTACCAAGTGCCTTCTCCAATGGCTTCTTGAGCAGCTGCAAACTGTTTATGTTTTCACATTCAATGTGACAATTTTTAAGCATAATGCAATTAGGTTTAACCCCACATTATTTCAGTATGTTATACAAATCAAAAGCACAATCCTGCCTGATTTATTCGGTAACGCTATAGGCTTACCACAAAGTCTTTACGTTTTTACCAAAAACTAATAATTGGTTTAAACAAGATTTAGTGTAATTGGTTCGCTTTATTTGGTCGGGTTAAAATACATTTCATACCCGTTATTCTACTTTTAGCTCAAACTACCACTGTTGAAAAATTCTCATACAAGAACTGCTACAGGCCCAATATGCACTAAAACAGAGGATCCAAGTTGAGTTATGGGATGCCAAATAAGGAAGCTGCATGAAGCTGTATACAATAAAAAAGATAAATAACATTGGTTGCACCCCACAGTGGGATCTAATTACTATTACATGTTTACCATCATTTTGGGAAAAATAGTCAAAAAATGTATATTTTTTGTATATATATACATTTTATATGTTATATAGATTATTATACAAATTTTATATACTTTTTCGACTACCGAATGTAAATAATTTCTGACGCAGGCTAAAAGTGATAATAGCCATCTACATTTTATGGAAATCACATGTAGAGGCGTTTTGGGCTAAATCATCGTGCCCTTGTGCGGTCAAATGATGGTCAATGACTCGGGCAAAAAATACTGAAAGAGCGCCTACTGATGCAAGAGGGTTCATCAGATTTTAGAAGTCTATGTTGAGCAAGGGTCCCAAACCTTGCAAAAGTAATTAGAAGAGTTTTAACTGTCTTTTGATACAAGGAAAAGATAAAAGTAACCTCATCCTTAGATATTTTAAGATATCACAATAGAAAGATGAGAGAAAGAATCCAAAAAAGTCACAATATCATTATTAACCCGATAAAAAAAGAATAGGGACAAGACCCTGTACATTAGAGTGAACTCAGATAATACACTATAAATGACTCTCACTATAGGAATGTTACTTTATAATATGCTTAGGCCTTTACATATGCAACTCAGACGCACCTAGCAACTAAGCCTGATAAAATTCATGCCTAATTTGCGCAATCCAGGCAGTTAAATTCTGCAAGTCCTACAAAATTGTCATTTTAATGACGATGTACATCCATAAAGTGTGCACGAGATCATATTCCAACTGTTACAAGAGGGAGATTGTTCTATAACCCTTTAAATCTAACCTGAAGAAACTATTAAAATATGAGATGCTGAGAAAAGCAGTAGAGAAAAGTATTACAGCTACAGTACATCAATTATTACTCCAACCTCCCAAGCTCTTTAGAAGATACCGTTGGCTCTCCATACATCTTAAGCCAACAGCGGGTTCAACTGCATATTAAAAAGATCTGCAAGGGATCCACGTACATCCATCTGAAGTAGAATAAGACAGTTAGCAATAGAAATTGCGGAAATCGACAGCTAACATCAAATTTTGAAAATTATACTTGTGCCATAACCATTAAATTTTGTTACATCTCTCAACCATCCACATAAAACTACTACCTTTAATAGCATGCAAGCAGAAGAAGGAAAGTGAGTAACCGCTAGCATTAACAGGAAACTGAACTTAAAGGTTAAAGCATGGAACGGGAGGGAGTGAGTGTAAGCCAATCACACTTAAGAGAAGCAAAAAATAGAGGGCAACATTTAACTCTTGTGGCCAAAAGAAGAATCTGAAGAGTGGATAGAAGTTTGTGTCAGCCCTTGTAATTTTTGCCCTTCGTCAATTACTAAGACCCCCTTTCTTCCTTCAATCACTAAGAACGCAACATATTTAAAGAGGGCAACAAAAATCATCTGTGTTAGCAATTTTGTTTTTCCTTTAGTTTAAATTTAGTTAGAGAATCAGAATCCATACATTTATTAATATTTATTAGCAGTAAGTTTCAAAAGTACTTTTGCTTGGTCTCCAACCAAATATCTTCTAACAAGCACCCTATAAAAGTCAGTGTTGAACTGTAATGAGGTAAAGGATCCCAAAAGAAAGAAAATTAAAGCCTATGAATTAATATTGTCATGTTTGACGAGTAATGTTCATAAAAGTTACAGTAGTACTGTAGTGTACTTCATCACCAAAAGAAAAGAGAAAAAGGAAATATGATAACACTCTATGATGGCACAACCATTGAGTTAGCAGTAATTTCTAGTATGTAGTACAAGTCATGCTGGAAGCCCTTTATTGCATTNCCCCCCCCCCCCAAAGACACACACACACACAACTACAGTTTGCTGCATTTACATCGTTAAACATATAAACATGTAATAATTTTCCTCTGACAGCCTACTTTTTCAGCCAAAACCATGACGTCGGTGTATCACGAAAACTAACATTGAAAGGTAGCCTTAAGAAGGATGCAAATGAACCTAGAGACTAAGGTTCCTACTTGGTCAATCCTTAGTTAGAGATTGAATAAACAAGGATCATACCCTGTCAAGCCTAAATTAAAGATTGAATAAATAAATGCAGGTGAGACGTTGAAGTATGCAGATCCAAGAAAGAAACCTCTAACTAATATGTTTGAGTAATATATATATATATATATATATATATATATATATTCCACTTTGAGCCTAGGCTTGCACAGCATTAAAACATGAAACTAGGGTCTAAGGCTTTGCTTCCTTATATACACAACATCTCTCTTGTCTTTTGTCTAAGGTGTTATAGAAAAAGGTATGATGTCCAATCGAAATCATGGTTGAAAACAAAGAAATTCAATGCTATAAGTTTTAGTTCTATATAATCCAATTTATCTTCAGAAGCAGTTCTCCAATAAACCAAAACAGAAAGAGTCACATTACTTGCGATGGGGAGTAATAAATTCATTGCTATAAGTTCTATTTATATATGATAAAATTTAACTTGAACAGGAGTAGGTTGATCTTTTGCAATAAACTAAAGCACAAAGGGTCACACTACAAGCAATGTGGAGAGAAATTTCACATGCAACCCTCACATTAACCACGATCATAATAAGACCAACTAATATGTTATTGCCATTGCAGAATGCACTTCTTACGTCAGAGCTAATATTTAGAAATTAATTTACTTCTTTTGTATATTAACATTTTAGAGATGAGAGTAATTTCACATGCAACCCTCACATTAACCACGATCATTATAAGACCAACTATTATGTTATTGCCATTGCAGAATGCACTTCTTAAGTCAGAGCTAATATTTAGAAATTAATTTCGCACTTCTTTTGTATATTAACATTTTAGGGATGAGATTACCTGATCACAGCATACAAGTTTAGTAATCAAAGGATAGAACTCTCTAAGGTGACTCCTGAATATTTGGCTGTTCATAAAGCACATACCCTTCAGCACCTGAAAGACAATTAGAATAAAACGATGCATGAGAAATAAAAAAACCATTACTGAAATCAGAATCCAATTGTATGAATTCCAAAACTCCAGAGAAGCAAACATAAATTTAATGTATGGCGGAACTCAGAAAAGTGACAATCCAGCACAAACCAAGAAGTACCATCAATGCATTAGTACCTTATGAGTTTAAAACATAATAACGTCAGAAGGAGAAAAGAAATTCAGAATGAAATAAAATCTTCAAAATGAGAGTTTCAATTATTTTGATAGGAAGTGAGGAACAGGGCTCTATTTTTCCAACACAACATTTTTCTGTTAGAAAAATGAGAAATATGTCCAAAAGGAAACAAGTACCATTAGAAACCAGTCAACCACAATATTTTCAAGGTTATAATATCTTAACAATAAAGGAAATGACGCTGACAAAGATTGATGATCAATTGGGTTAACATAATTGGTAATGTGAGCAAAACATTCAACTTTGGTATGAGAAGCAGCATCTTCCAAGTTTGGATTAATTGATGAGTAGATACCCTAGCAAGGATCTCAGAGCTGTACATCATAAATTAGAGCTTGTTGGCTGAGAAATAATTCTAAACCTCTATCTCGGTTGTGGCACTACCAACGTAGCCATATATTGCAATCATAAAACGTGTTTCTTGTTGAATCATGTGACTTCATCATCCAAAAGCGTAAACTATTAGAGCGGGGACACTTCCACTTATTTAATTATTTCTTAACACACACCCTCATGTGAAAGCCTAGTTCTGTTTATTAGACCAAGCGTGCAGAAATACTCTTTGTTAATGGTTGTGGCAGTAGTACTTGAACCTAAAACCTCTCTGATCTGCTACCACGTTAAATTGTGTGACCACCTCATCTAAAAGTTTAAAATACTATAAAGGACACACTTCCATTTGTTCAATTATGTGTCAATAGTTATGTATCTTTACAACTTACAAAGGGAAAAAAAGTGGTTTACTATAAGTGAGCTACTAAATATTACTGTGATAATTAATTGTAAGCAGTTAAATGACGATAAAGACAAAACTAGAAACTTCAAGAAATCGTGCACTCCCTACCTTAACAATGATCGGAGAACGCAATTCCAGAACTCGATGAACATCCATATTAGCACTCTCCGCTGTGCACGACTGGAAGTCAGATGCCTCCCTCAGAACCTGTCCACAAAATGACACCAGTTTCTCTTCTGCAATTTGTTGAAACTTATCTTCTTCAATTAATCCCGACTGTTGAAACTTATCGTTAGGAGCTGCATCATTATTCATGAAACTATTTCCCTTCTGAGCAACTATGGTCTCAGTAGATTCTTCCCTTATAGAATTAATCCCATCTGTTGTCTTTTGTAAGATATCAAGATAGATGGAAGTCCCAGCTAATTCCTGCCGGAGAAGATTAAATGGAGGCCTGTCCAACAATTAGCTAAATCAACACACAAGATGCTAGCAATTTGAGAAATATAGGTTTAACGGGAGGAGAAAAAGAATTTGTGGAAATAACATAGGAACTGATGCCAACCTTTCAGCAGGTATTTGGCGCATCCGCAATCTGAGATTGGAATAAGAATTATACGATGCAGCAAACTCCAACACAGAGAACAAAATGTCCATTATAGTTATCTTGTGTGTTGGCTTCAACTTGTTCCAGTATTTCTTCTGCATGTTTGAAAACACATCAAAAAGGAGAAATAAGAGGAGCACAGAAATATTTTCACAAATGCACTATAAAGTTTGCTTTATGGTTAAAGTGGCTCATGGAACTGAAATCTGAAATCCAGAGACTCCCACTCCGATTGAAAAAAAAGACTGACACTCCAAAACAAACTATAGGTAATAGCTGCAGCTGCCAACAAGACAATCCATCAAGTTTAGGATGCAGTATATTCACACAGTTCTCACATCATATAATAGGCAAGATCATAGCAGGTTTACAAGTGGTCTTCCTATGCATGTCCGTCAAAAATCTTAAGTAGTCAATCTGTTCAAAACTCTTTTAAGCTGTGAATGCTTTTAAGTTTCTTGTTCCTTCCATTATCTAAATTGATTACTACCAGAAGACGTGTTGCACCTAGCTTGTAATGAAAAATTCAAAATTATGACTTACCAGACTTTTTTGAATATAAACTGTCTTGTCTGAATCAGTTTATTCAGTTAATGACTTAAATGATACATTGCAATCAGAAGATAAATCAAAGTCCTAGTGAGTGATTAACAAACTATAACAACTTTCCATATACAGATAACTAATTCCAATTTCACCCTAATAATAGGGAATTGTACTTTAATCATTCTTCAGGAGAAAATAAGGGCAAAATCCAAAAACTAATATAAGTAGAAAGCCTTTAAATCCCATATACAATCAGCTATTGCCATGCAAAATGGGACAAGGTTAGGACAAGTCAGCTGGATGGACTGAAAAATTGCACAACTTTTGTACTATAATATAATTTAAAGTTGAACCAATGCTCTTTCATCATTCCAAATGTCAATCCCCGAATATAATACACGACGGAAATTTAGCGGTTCTATACGAGTTTGGTTATTTTCTACATGAAAAAATAGAAATTATGTATTATAAATCTACAGGTGCTACATAGCCAATTCTGAAGAATCGGTGCCCGCACCCATTCAATAAAGGCATTTCAAGCCAAGCGAAGGATCCATGTAAATAGTATAAGATCATTTCCATTTAGTTATTGCCATTTTTCACTCATCAAGATTTAAGGATCATTCAATTCAGAGATGATTTCCTCTCATTTTCTTCAATAGTTTCTATTGCACACAACCCTCTATGGTGCCATATATTGGGAAAGAAGAAAAACCATATTTGATCCGATATTTGGCACATTTTCTCATTTTGGGGGGAATTTGAAAACATTGAATGATTATACTTCAAAAAAAATTCCATCAAAAGTGGTGAGATTTCCAGCAAAAAAAATAGTAAAACAGCGAATCAATATGTATGTGCTCATAAAAACACCTGAAACAGCTGTCTTACAAATGAGCTACCATTACACATTGAGGGTAAATTTAAATATGGAAACTGCAATGTTTGACAACGAACGTGGAAACTACGAATTCGAATTAAGCAAGACCTTTGTCATCTCTATGAGACTATAATACAGAAATGGCACTTGAAGTTCTCTGAGCCATATAATTGTAAGTTCTCTGAGTCATATAATTGTAATCTGACAGGGAACAAAACAAGGGTAGTCGATGACCGGTAAAGAGAGGAGTTTTATTACCAGATTGTTGTCAACTAAGCATCAAAACATATAGTATTTTATCAATATCAGAAGATATTGCAATTTGCAACCGCTATGATTTCTATACTAGCACTGGAAAGACAATCTTAGTACCTGCTGTTAAAAGCATGGGCAATACCTGAATGCTATCAATAGCGCTGAGAAGTAGCAACTGTGTGATGCATTTGCTCCTAATAGTAGCCAACACTGAACTTTCATCCTCATCTCTTGCCTCAGGCTCCGTATCATCAGCTAATAACTATACATCAGATAGAGTAGCAAACAGCAGAAACAAATCAAAATAACAGAAAATGATATGCCCAATTGACGTGTAAAATAGGAAAGCAAACAAGTTACTATTGCATTGCAATAACAAATGTAACAAACATATTCACCCTTTACAATACTTTCTTGGAATGTTGAAGATACATGAAAGGATATCAAATAAGACATCCATTGGAAGTATTCCCTTTAGAAAATGTGAGAAAAGAAAAACAAAAGACCTTTGGCAGGATACTTCTTGAAGCATTAGAATCATCCTCTTTTTGATAAGAAAGGATATCAATATAACATGTACTATTAAGAACTCTCATAATTGAAAATCGTAGTTTGACTAGAGAAAAAAATCTTGATTAATGCAGTAAACGGAACAATAGCCCTTTGTATTATAAGAGTATGTTAGTGAGTAAATGACAACTTATTTGCAGATTTACAGTAAATCTCACTATTAACCATCACATAATACATTATATTGGTATCGCATGTGAGCTTCATGTTAACAGAGACAGGTCTGAATACATGTGCATTAACATAGTGACCAATGAAAACCTGAATTATGTACTTAGTGGTCATTTGGACATAAGAATTGTAAAATTCTGGGGAAAAAAAAGTTTCAAGTGAAAATGGTATTTGAAAGTTAGAGTTGTGTTTGGACATGAATACCATTTTGGGCTGTTTTTGAATTTTTGTGAGTGATTTGAAGTGAAAATTTTGAAAAACAACCTTTTGGAGTTTTTCAAATTTTCGAAAAATTCCGAAATTCATCTTCAATTGAAAATTGAAGATATCATGGCCAAACGCTGATTTCGGAAAAAAAGTGAAATCTTTTTTTTTGTAAAAAGTGAAATTTGGTATGGCCAAATGACCCCTTAATATGTTGTTAAGTTCATAAGAAAGGGATCTAATTTGAGAATTCTATTAAGAAAAACCTTGTGGGCTCCATTGTTCACTGGATTTTGACAAATAAACTTTTTTCTTAAACATTCCCAATTTACATACAACAGTGAGGACAGAAAATTAGCCCAAAATGAAGCAATACCTTTGATGGTGAAGGTGGTAAATTATCAGAAGCCTGAAGCTTTGGTTTAGAGGTGAAACTTCTGATGAAGCGGTTGTCCATCATATTTCCCATAATTTTCTGTCCTATTGTTTGACTACGGTCAAGACCTTCTGGAACAGTAGGTTTCTCTAATCTCCCAGAAGGCGAGGGCATACCTATAAAAGACATTTCTCTTTAATTATTTGCAATATAATTCCATTAGGAAACAATAAAAATAGAAAATTTCCTCAGTGGCAACCTCCTGTTTCATCCAAATTTCCATGATTGTCGTCCAGCAAGTCTGATGAATGGCCACCACCATTTCCATTTTCAGCAATGTTATGCTGATATTATCCAATGACTCAATATTAGCAAAAGTTGGGGATTCATTATCAGCAGTTATGATCTATAGATTTCTTACCAACACTGTATGATGCTTTGAGTTCTCAAAACCCAAATCATTGAGAAGTTCAAGGGGCTGTGTTGCATATGAAGCATTTCTGGAACATACAATAGACCAACTATATCATGAGCACAAAATGGCCAACCAGAAAGAATAAAGAAAGATCAGACAGCTTAATAGAAGTGGAATTGCACCTGATGCTTTCCAGCAAGGTATCCCAATCATTGTAACTAAATTGGTGTCCACCAACTTCAATAAGATGCACTAATGCACCAAGAGAGATGGCAACTACAGACTGATCACTTTTTTGGGCACAATCTAACAGCAAACCCAGCAGTGGGGGAAGCATGAAACACACATTCTACAAGAAAATGCTCAAATTTCAAAAGTCAGAAAATAGAGATAGCATGCAAAGTAAAGAAAATCACATGATCAATTCCACAGTTCTTCCTCATAAAAGAAAAGGGCATAAAAAATTATAATATACATTGAATTGTGGAAAAAGAACCAAAAACCAGTCTGCTGCCTAACATAAAACATAATCTGCTGTTGTAGGCTTCTAGTAAATCGAAATGTTAGCTACACCGTTGTATATCTTAAAATAAGACCACAGAATAAATAAATTACAGATGATCTGTATACACAACACACAGCAGTAAACCTAAATGTGAGACTCATAAACAAATTTCACTATAGGGAATGAACTGCAACATAAATAACAGAGGATTTGTATGCACAATACACGTCACAGTATACTTTCAACATGAGACACCTAATCAAATTCCAATATTTGGTATGAACTGCAACATACAGCAGAGTCAGAGGCAACAATTGAGAGCTCCACTAAACTGAACGGCAAGTTCTATAGAAAAGTTGTTGTACAGGAGTGAACGTTGGACCTCTAAAGTCCAACATATCCACAAGATGAATTGTCGGAGATGCGGATGCTAAGGTAGATGTGCAGTCATACAAGATTTGACAAGATTAAAAATGACTACATTCGGCAGAAGGCGCAAGCAGCACACATTGAGAAAAAATGACAAATGTTGCTTGAGATGGTAAAATGTTAAGGTCCCGCGATATCGATCGTGTCATAGGTGATTAACTGGCCTTTTTTCCTTATTCCGATTCCTTAATCTACCTATTGTGAATAAACAATCAAACTCATCGAAGGGAGTTTGAAACCTTAGAGCTCATTGGAGAGAACTCCAATCCTCTGTAGTTTCTTGATAAAAGGTGGCTTACGGGTTTATTCCTTTCGTTTCTGTTAAATAGGTCTAGACTTATAACTTATTACAAGAGTAGGAAACTTCTTTAGGCTTCTTAAAAACAGAAGTAAGTAGAGAAACCTATTCTAGAAAATAATTAAACGGAAAATAAATAACTAAAATAAGAGACCTAAGCCTATTGAAATATTGAATTTATTTATTGCGCCTAGCATAGACACGTCCCACAAATGAGTCCATAATATCACCCTCCTCTGGAAGAAAGATCTTGTCCTCAAGCGCAAATTCAGGATAAACTTGCCGAAACTGGTCTACTCATTCCCAAGTAGCCTCAGTTGCATCCAAACCAGCCCACTGAACCAAATTTCCCACGTTCCACTGTTAAGGCGAGCACGCAAAACAAAACCTGGGATTGGCACAACCCAACCATCAGTTGTAGGAGGTAATGCTGGTGTAGACGCATATGCTGCATCTTTCAACGGCTTAAAAAGAGAAACATGAAGTTTAGTATCTGCAGGCAACTTTAACTCATAAGCAACAATCCCAATGCGTCTCATAATTGGAAATGGCCCATAAAACTTGGGAGTAAGTTTGTGGTGAAGCTGACCAGCAAGAGAACGTTCTCTATTAGGCTGCAAACGAAGCCAAACAAATGCTCCCGGTGCATATTCCACCTCTCTGTGCCCTTTATCATAATACTCTTTCATTCGAGATTGAGCCTGCTGTAATCGGGTCTTAATTTCTGCCAAAACCACATCTTGGTCAAGCAAGGCTTGATCAATTGCCTCTACTCAAGCAGACCTAGGTACATAAGACAATAATCTTGGCGGTTCGAGGCCATAGACGACCTTGAATGGCAAAGTTTGAAGACTTGTATGAAAAGAAGTATTGCAGCAATATTCTACCCAAAGAATCCAATCAAGGAGTGCTATCAAAGGCGCGCTTAAAGCGTGCTTAATAGCCTGTTTGGCCAAGCTTATTTTTGGCCAAAAGTGCTTTTTTGGGCCAAAAGCACTTTTGGCCAAATATTGAGGTGTTTGGCCAAGCTTCTGGAAGGAAAAAAAAGTGCTTTTGAGGGGAAGCAGAAGCAGTTTTGGAGAAGCAGAAAAAAGTAGCTTCTCTCCAAAAGCACTTTTTTGAGAAGCACTTTTGAGAAAAATACACTTAGAAGCAGTTTTTTAAAGCTTGGCCAAACACTAATTGCTGCTCAGAAGTGTTTTTCAAACTGATTAGCCAAACACAAACTTCTTCTCACCAAAAGTACTTTAGAGAAAAGCACTTTTGAAAAAAAAACACTTCTCAAAAGAAGCTAATTTTTACACCTTGGCCAAACGGGCTATAAGTCAGGCTCAAAACATGTTGAGCACTTCGCCTCACTTAGTGAGCGCCTCAGTGTTGTCATCAAGGCTCTAAGGCATACTTTTCCTCGCCAATGAGTGTAATCCTGAAGAGGTGACACTAAACAATTTATATTTCACTTTATCGTAAATTTTCTTCAATTTCTTTATCCATATATTTGATATTCATGCTTATAGATATTAGTCTTGGACTACACATACACATTTGTAGTTTTTCTCTACTTGCGCCTTTCTTCACTAAAGCCCATTCTTTATTTACGCTTTGCACTTAAAGCCCCAACAGACCTTAGAGCTTTTTGCGCTTTCACTTTTGATAACACTACATTCAACCCAATGTTGAGGACGGACACCCACAAGGCACCGCAAGTACATTTCAATAGTGTGGTTGACAACCTTCGTTTGGCCATCCGATTGAGGATGATAAGATAAAGAGAATGCAAGCTTTGTCCGCACAAACAAAAAAGTTGCCTACAAAAGTTACGGGAGAAAATACATCCCTATCACTAGTAATAGATTTTGGTAACCCATGTAAACGCACAATATTTTTTTAAAAAAAATATGTGCCACTCGTAGAGCTATAGAAGGATGTGCCATAGGGATGAAATGGGCATATTTTGAAAACTGATCCACCACCACAAACAAAATCTTTTTCCCCCCAAACCTTAGGCAGCCATCAATGAAGTCCATGGAGATATCAGCCCAAATCTGTGAAGGAAGTGTCAAAGGCTGAAGCAACCCGATGACTTAGATTTTCACTCTTGTGGCATTGACAAATCGGACAAGTTGCCACATATTCAGCAATGCTGGACTTCAAAGCTTTCCAATACAAATCATTGTGCACTTGTTCTAAAGTCTTCTAAACCCCTTCATGTGCACAATCATGATAACCGGACAATACCATTGCAATTAAGGGAGAAGAAGGTAGCAAATAAATTCGACCTTTATAAAGAATGAGAGTATCATGAACAAACCAAACATTGTCCATCTCTTTGGCTACAATTTGGGAACACAATTTTTGTAATGATTCATTATCTTTTAACTTCCTTGTGAATAGCATCTAATAACAAGGAGCGAGGTTGGCTGATGGCATACAAAACCTCCCCTTCAGCTAAGCGCCTAGACAAGGTATCAACAGCCTTTTTCAAATGGCCAGCACGGTATTCCACACAAAATCAAAGCCCATAAGTTTCGTAATCCAGTGTTGTAGGGAGGAAGTGTTAATCCGTTGTTCAAGCAAATACTTCAGACTATAGTGGTCAATATGAATAAGAAAGGCTCTTCCCCAAAGGTTTGGACGCCAATGTTGTACAGTCGTGGGTAACCCAATCAATTCTCGCTCGTAGGCCACTAATTTGTGGTGGCGCTCCACCAACTATGGGCTGAAAAAAGCAATTGGATGGTTGATTTGTTGAAGAACAACATAAAAACTCCACCAGAAGCATCGCACTCCACAATAAAGTTTTCCTCAAAATTCAGCAGTTGCAATACAGGGGTAGCAACAAGTGCTTTTCCCCGGGAAAGGGGCGTAAGAAGGCCGAGTATACAAGCAATCTATGTTAGCAAAGGTTGAGGTCCACCAAATGGGTACAAAGTACTTGGATTGACACATTAGTTTTGTTTTATAGCTCAATTGGCACACCGGTAAAGCCTAGTAAAGTTGCAAAGGTAACTAAGCTAGATGTTGGTTAATCGGGCAACATGCTTATCAAGTGATACAAATACTTGATTACACAATAAAGCAAACATCTAAATAGGAGAACGCTGGACAAAGGATATGATCCAAGTGCATGGTTACAATAGTCGAAAGGTATTAGATATCATTCAAATGCTAAATCATACTGTTAACAGACAAACCAACACAGACATAACAGGGGAAACACCCCGCATGGTATGATCTGGGAGATAAGAAACGAGTTAGAAGATGCCAATCATACATTTCAGTAACACATACCCAAGTCATTTCGCAAATAATTACTCATTCAGACAGTCAGATATTGGACTTGACCACTCTGTATGTATCAATTAAGGATAATCTAGCCTTCAGCTATATTTCTCAGACTCTCCAAAAATGTTGCCGGGTGTGTGACGGCTCCTCCAAAAGTAGTGCATTTTTGGAGGATCAGACACAGGTGAGGCAGCATTTTGGAGAGTCCGCGTAACATAGGTCTTCACAAGTTGCAGCTAATAAACATGATAGTAATATAACCATTCTTTAGCAACAAATTATCATACCTTGTAAAAAGTGTTGAACAGGTTGCACAGCAGTTGGAGTGAATGAATGCTACTTTCACGCGGCCATTCATCAGTAGAGCTCAGATTCTCTTTTCCAGCATGTCTTACATGATCAAAAATGGGAAATAGCACGCGGTGGAAAATGTTCTCCCAAAATGTGGATGAAAATTTGCCACCTCTCTCGTTCAGCAAATCGAATAGAACCTCAAGTGCACAGTTTCTAACCTCTGGTCTAGGATCAGAGGTCAGATCAGATAGGCCAGCCAGCATGGGGAACCAAAAATGCTCTGTGACATCACAAGTCACATCTTCACTGGTGTCAACGGGCTTCAAAGCACCACCAGGTATAAGGCCCTGAAATTCATTTCCGCACCGAGTAAGATCAGCATAAACTTATGCAACTTCTATAGGGAATAATAGAGCATTGAAACTCAACTGAGCGTTAAATCGCAAGCATGTGGACGGTTATCTAAAATAAGAGAAGATATCCACATATTACACCTGAAAAGAGTTATCAAAAATATCGCATGTGTCCATTTATCATAATTAGATATATTTTATTGATTTTAAAATAGCTAGTCTTTCCGAGATACTCCATTATAGTGATTCTTACAATATTTTCAAATTTAAGGTTAATTTTCACAATTATCTTGGGTCCCATTACGCAGAAAATCAGCTGTCATAAACCATATTTACATACTGATAATGATAAATTGAAGACAAAGTAACGAAGAAAATGGAATTGACAAGTAGGTGGAAGCCCAGGTGACAAACCTCTGCAAGACGATCCTCGCAAATGCGAAGTAGTGCAATTGCTTTCAAGCTGATTCTGTGAGAGGTCTTGTTATTTGCAAATCTGATCAAGCAATTGACACAGTCCATGAAGCAATCTCCAACTACTTGATCAAAGTGCTCCAATATAACTGCAAGATTATTTCAATGTTCAGACTACAACTAAATCTTCCACAATGGAATCTGAAAAGTGAGAAACATACAGAAGATATTTTAAAATAGAATGAACCAATCCATACCCTGCTCAACATTCTCAAAAGCACTTTCAACAATTGGCTCTAGATCATCATCCGCAGCAGCTGTGAATATCATGAACACACTTCGCCAACCAGACTTAATACTTCCTACCTTTGACTTTATCATCTGCTACCAAGCAGGAATTAGTATATATTCAAACAAAAGAAAGCCAAGAAACTAAGGAAAAAGAAATGAAGCACACATACTTGCACAATGCAATCCACAATAAGTCTCCTTATAGTTTCACTTCGACTGCTTCTCATAAGAACGACAAACGGTTTTAAAATATCATTCTGGAAGGTAAAATTGGCAAGTTCAGCGCGCTCCAAATACTTCATACCAAGTTGCCGAAGAGAATCTATGGCATACATAGCAACTTTTTCTTCAGGATGGCTCCCAGCAAAAATAAAATGAGTAGCCAGAACAGACCATATTCTTGCCCAAACCTGGAAAGTCATTATAGACAACATATTAGGGAAATGCGAGGCGGTTATCATCAACGAATTAATTCACTGGCACTCACAAAAATATGTACCACCTAGTTATCAAGATTTAAGCTGATTCCTATTGTGCCACAAGAGATGCAGCTCCATAGCTAAATGAACTTCAAAGAATTATTAATACTAATCATCCAATTAGCTATTAGAGGTGGAAACACACCCACTTTTGCTCATAACTCATAAGGTTCTTTACGCAATCAAATAAATCAATTAATATTGAGAAAAGCAAATGTATTACCAATAGCTTTGCTGGTGGGAGGTAGCAAACACCATATGGAATAGTCGAAGTGCAAGCAAGTCGGTGTGGACACCATTGCTACCAAAAGATATAAACTTTCTATTCAAATAAATTAATGCTTTTTAAAAATGTTTCCGCCCATCATTTTTAGTTTACAACATTATTCCTTTTATCAAAATAATTGATTTCAAGTGGATTCCTAGCTGGTTGTTTCAAGTTCCTGTTGTCTCTACAAAATACATAAAGAAGTGCATAGCAAAAGAGTAAAATTGGTCCAATTTTTACTTTCTACTGTGTTAAAAAAAGATTGAAATGCATTGATCGCCCTACATTCAAGTGAGCTCCACTTTGGCACTAATATAAACATATTGCACTCTTTATAAGTAACACAAATATATTACACTCCTGCAGAATAAAACAACCAAAGACACGTACAATCGTCATAAAATTCAAATATATATTCATTTGAAATGAGAAGACACGAAAAGAATAGATTAGAACTCTACATTGATGAGTATAATAAATTGTTGATTTTGTTTGTGTCCCCTAAGTAAATCAAGGGCAAAGAGAATAATTCCACAAGCACAATAAATTACAAATTTCTAATACATCTAAGTTTTAATATAATCATCCCTTGAGCCACAATCTAGAACTGAACTAAGCATTATTTGTCATTAGCGTTGTGTAGCACTAGGCAACAAGAGGTAAAGAGATGGATAAATAGTACAACGAAATCACATGTCAGGTCAATGTCAAAAATTTACCAAACACTAGTAACACTTAAATGGATGGAGCTATTACCATTCGTATGCGAGCCATGTTGTAATAGCTGATCTCAACAAGTTTTTGCAAGCTGAAAACACGTGCAGGATATTGTCTTAATTCCTCAGCTGAGACTTTACACAAACCACTGAAAAATTCAACCACTGATTCACTGGGCAGTTTAACACTATTAACAAACACTTGCTCAGTAGGTTTTCCAGTCAACTCTCTAAGAGATTGAAGCAGAGCATCTCTGGAAATTTGGTTAGATCCTTGCATAACTGTTGCTGCCATTGAAGGATTAGTTACTATAAACTCAAGCCGGGAAATGCACTCAAGCACCGCAATCCATGTATCTTGCAAAGCTTCAGCATCTGAATCACATATAGCCAACAGAGTCCGTAGTGCTTCCACATTTTTACTTTTCATATCCCTTGGTACATGTAATAGATTAAGTCTGCAATGAAAGTGCAAAAGTTGTTTCAATATCTAATCTGGAAAGCATAAATTTTATCCTCCTCCAGCACCAAATCCACTCCACCTGACCCTGCCCAGAATCTAGAAGACAAAAAAAGCTAACTTTGGGAATTAAATACTAACTTGGACCAAGCAGCCTTGATTATAACTCTCTATTACACTGAAAGACTGAAATTAACAGACACGGCCAAAGATTACCTAAGAAGAGTCGTCAAAAATGCGTATCGCATGGTGTCCATTCCAAGAACATGTGTGATGTGTATTCCAGCTTTAAATCCTTCCATGCAAACACCAACACGTGCCTTATTATCTCCTTCCTCCATAAGAACAGCTAAAGTGGCAAGCAGCGGCCACCCTAGAGCTTCAATCATTGGACGTACAAGCTTGATATTATGTGAAGTATAAAAGACTCCTCTTTTTCCTGCTTGATTTCGGAAAATAGCCTGTGTTTGCTTGATGATAGCCTCGCTTTCAGATTTTGGGTCAATTGAAGATCTGCTTCTAGGCAGTGCAAGATTGAGAATATTGACAAGGCGTCCTCTCTCCTCAGATTCAGGCTTCTGCTTGCTATTTTTCGCGAGGCCAGTAGGATCATCTTTCATCTTTATCTCCTCTTTAACAATTGAATCATAGATCTCCTCCAAAAGTTCCTTTGGAGCACAATCTTCTGCTTCATCAGTGGCATTCATACGTACAAAATCATCCTTTGACATTTTTGGCCAGACCATCGGGTTGTGAGCATCAGTATTCAGCATTATAACTGCATATGCTAGAACATACGCCGTGTCTGCATTCTTGAATAGACCAGGATTGTCTGCACAGTAACTGTCAATAGACATCGTCATGAGTGATAGATATGGATTACCATAGCAAGTAACTTAACCATCACGTGTTGCAGAAACACCTCTTACAGAAACCAAGTGGCTAAGTATATACCACTTTCAAATCCTCGTCTAGATTGAACAGCTTTGATCATTGGCACTTACTTTTCTCCAATTTTTTGCTACTCAGCATGACATAAAATCAGATACATGTTTGTCCACAAAAATAGTTCTAATCACTAGCCCTTATGCCACAAAGGACAATCTCAACATCAACGTTTCTACAAAAGTTTTTTCTTTTGATAAATGATAAGCTTTGTCACTTGTTTACTGCACTAGGCAGAACTCCGTAGATCAGTTTATTTGAGGACTCAGACATGATGCAGAAGGAGATCCACTATTTCTCAGAATAAAAAGTATGAGCTAGCGAAGAGATCAGTTTATTTGAGGACAACCTCAACATCAACGTTTCTAGAAAAGCTTTGTTACTTGTTTACTGCACTAGGCAGAACTCCGTAGATCAGTTTATCTGAGGACTCAGACATGATGCAGAAGGAGATCTACTATTTCTCACGACAAAAAGTATGAGCTGCCGAAGAGATCAATCATGTTCAAAGACGCTCAATTAGCTTTTTTTTTTTTTTATCCTCTGCTGTCCTATCGGGTTAGTGGTTGCTCATCTTTCAAAAGTATATGACAGAAGGTCAATATCACATTGAAAAATAGGGACAAATTCCCACTGCTCGGCAAACATGTGCATAATGTATTCACAAAAGGACAACATCTCAAGGATATTGGGAACTTCAAATAAATGCCTTACCGCTCTGCGAACTTTTCCATAATGCGATCTATCTTCTGAGCTTCCCCTGGAAGCCGAAACCCTTTAAGAAACTCACGAATTGCCAAATCAAATTTCATTCCAGAAAAATTCATTGCGTCAACATAAGCATGCATGACAGCAACAGGAAACTCCTCATGCTGGCCCAAGTAGTCGCCAATCATAGCCTGAAACTCCAGTATAGTTAGAATTTCTATTCAAGTCAATTAAAAGGCAAAACGGGAACACACAAAGGACATAGATGATACTTTACCTTGTCCAAGCTAGGAGTACTTCTGAGAAATTGAGCAACTGAAGTAGGTGAGTTTTCAACCAGCCCATTTGATATTAGATGTTCGATTCCCTTAGTGGGTTTTCGATTGAACTGCATTATTTAGAAGAAACCAAACACTAATAGTCCAGCCCAAGCACATACCAGCATGCAAAACGAAGCAAAATAGATACTTTATCCAAATAGATAGTAAAACAGCAGCCTCAAAGGCTGATAATTTTATGTGAGAATTGGCCAAAAAGACATACTTCAGATATAGCTGCTTCAACAGTAGATTTGTGGGCCTTCAATTTCTCAAAGTTACTAGGTAAATCATCCATGTCTCTCATCTTATCAGGGTCTCCTTTTGAAGTTTCTTCTTCAGAAGAATGATTCCTGTTGTGCAGCCTTTCTGACTCTGTCCAACACTTCTCCCAGTCGACAAGAGATTTTAGCACATTTACTAGACACTGTAAAGGCCAAGATCAGCAGAAACGAAAGTGTAAGAGTGAAGTATAATATTGAAATTCCACCGATAACTCAAGAAGAAGGTATTCTAAAGAGATGCCTGAAGAGAAGATGCTTTAATTGATGCTATCTGGGATGTAGCAACTGAACTTGGCTCAGTATTTTGTGTCCCTTGTGCAATTTTAGATAATGTGGTAACCTATAACAGAAAACATAGAGGGAGGATATTTAGGTCATACGGTTGTTACAAAACCAAGATATAGCAAAGCCAACCTCTTTCAAAGAAAGAAATAGAGAGAGAGAGAGAGAGAGAGAGAGAGACCATCCGTTCAAACAAATTAGGTGCTTGGAGATCACAATCATAGTTCACATAAAGGTCAACAAGCATCTGAGGATTCTTGCAAACTTTCTCTAGCATCCTGCAAAAACAGTTACGACAAAGACTGTAATGTTGTTGTACTAGTTTGCATGCATATGGTTATTAACACAAAAACAAGGTAATCCATCTATCTACTTTGTTTAATAATAGCACGAGACCTTTTTCCTGGGTGCTAAACAAAAGACATTAATTTGAATAGCTTTAAACAATCTAATGCTAGTGTGGTACCATCAAATATATAACTTTTATAATCATGATTACACCCCGAATGCCATACTTGTACAAAAAGTTAATATTCCAGATTTGTGAATAAATGTGTACACTTACCATTCAAACAAGTAAAAGAGAAAAAAAAGACACATCATATAAGCGGGCTGCGTTAGGTTTGCCGTACAGAAGTAGAAATTTAGAGGTCTGATTCAACCTGTATATTTAGGTTGGGATTTCAAGGTTTTATATTGTTTTTTAACGTTTATATGTTTTATTATTGTTTCGAGTTAGGGCTTAGGTTTTTCCGTTTTTTGATAAGTTGAAGTGATTATTAGTAGCAATTAAGCAGTTATAGGTCATACTACAGTGTTTAGAGTTAGCACTTAAGTTTTCTTTTTTTTTAAATTTGACAAGTCAAAAGTGTAAATTTAGCAATCTTTTTAACTCAAAATATTTGAGGAAGTTCAATTATATTTGTCATGGGTCTCTAAAGAGTTTTCTCTAGTTACTTTATGCCTCATGGCTCAGATGAAAGAAGACAACCTTTTGTAGATTCAGCTCCCCACGCTGTGTTGATTTACACTGGGAAATATAATGCTTTGTTATTTATCCTTCTTTCAGAAATATAATGCTTTTGGTATTTATCCTTCCTTCTTTGCCATTAAGAATCTTCTCCATTATCTACTGCACCACAAGATATCATTTCCATAGTTTCTGCTTACTTGAAGATTTTAGATCATGTGATGTTTCTTAATAGACATATAATGTTTTAATAAGCTTAATCAATAGCAAAAGATAATAGATTCCCTGATAGAGATGATAATCAGACAATCAGAAATTAATTTATTGCCAAACAATCATAATTCAGTTTATCCATATAAACATATCAGCTCATCTACACTTGTACATGTATATGTATAGAAACTATTCTCATTTAAACAAAAATCATACCGTGGAACACTCATTTTCGCATTCAGATCTGTGCCATCCAGTGGACGTAGGACAATTAAGGGAAAGAAAATACCAATTTCACCCTGAAAATAAATTTTATAATTTGCAAACCTCTCAAAATTTTGAAATACATACCTCAATCTTCAATAGAAAGTGCATAAACAGCATACCTTGAGACATTCCCTGAATCGCAACAAAATGACCGAGAAAATTCCTGTAGCATACTGTCAAATTATGTGCACAACTATTAGTGATTTAAACATCGAAGAGTTTCAAAAGAAAAAAGAGATCAAAAGCATGGGCGCATAGTTTCAGAAAGCAAAATTCCTAACCTGGAATATGGTAGGTGATTGTGAAACTGATGCTCTTAGTAAAACATATGAAAGATAAGCCTTGACAGAGTCCATAAACTGAAAATTTTTGGGGAAAGAATCACTAACTCCCTCCAAAAGACCCTGCAAATTAGATTATGCAAAAATATTTAGTAGAAGACGAGGATTCCTGTCAACTGCACCTAAGAGGTCAAGGGTATGATGTTAAGATTTACACTGGAACGTATCCCGGTGATAAGGAAATAGACAACAAGATGGAACAGAAGATGCCAACATTTATACAAGAAAAATGCTCTAAAAAGATATCCATTAAAACGTACTTAGGGCTAGAAAAGCATTTTGAAGGTCGCCAATACCATTGGAACCAAATTAAACCAATTCGACAGCCTTTCCAGTGATACTTGATTTTAAACATGGAAAAGCAAATACTTTTGGCGAATTTACAGCAAATCCTAGTTATATTCTCTGAATTATTTTCAGATAAGTCAACCACCAACTCCTAGTTTCCTACGTAGATCAAAGAACTGAATAATATATGAGAATGTTTTTTTTTTCCTTTTTATATTTTGGGCTACGAACTAACATATTCCCAGCTTCAAACAAGATAGCAATTGTGTTAACCCGCTTTCACTTTACAACTTCAAGCCTTCACTTCTCATGTTGTGCAGTTTGGAGTTCATCGCCTTACGGCTCTGGTTCGCTTCAGAATGGACAACTGCAGCTTTTCTGATTTTCTTTTACGGACTTGGATTTGCTAGCCTTGAATTGGTTATGGAAAATGGAAAACCCAATCAATCACTCTAGTTTTGGTTTTCTGTAGCTAATAATAGAAACACAAAAGAGAGACTGAATGAACTTTAACATTCCAACAACCGGTTGCGTTAAATAATTAAAAATCTCTTACTGTTTCTAGTGTTAGTGGTGACATAACTACAGTAAGTTGACTAGTTATTTCTGGTCTATCTCCAGTGAGCTTTAGATTGCAACGCTGTTTTTACAAGTTTTTAGGCAATGTCTGTTCTGACAATTTCAAAAAATGAGTTTGCAAACTCAATTTTTCATATTTTCATGACAAAATTGCACATTAACTTAAACCTAGTATACCCCACATGAACTGTGATCGAAAATCATAATATGCCAATCGAGACTGAAATGAGCTATTGGGGAGTGTTAAATAGATAGTAATGTATAGCGTCCCACATTGGGAAGTATACCTATTATGTGATCATTGTATATAAATAGTACATTGTACAACACTTTAGACATAATTAATAAAACTTTTCAGTGTTACTCTTCTCACATGGTATCAGAGCACCCGTGAGAAACTCCGGAAAGGCCAGACAATCGTTTTCCTCCGGCGACTTTTTCCAAATTTGATCGCGTCACTTCCTTTTTGGTGAGTGTTGTACCAAAACCAACACCACCTACTCGGAAGGCTCCGACGACTAAAGCCCAAGAAATCATTCCGGCAGAAGACCTGCCACGCGCCGTCATGCGCGGCCAGAACCTCTGGCGCCGGCAACGCGTCTATCACACGCGCCGGCACATGAACCCTTTTTCGGCCAGTTATTGGGGAAACTCCTTTGGGACAGTTGGCTCATGAGGTGATTCCGAGCCTACCAGTCCAAGTTACACCAAATTCCGACAACTTTTTGTATTTTCCGACGACTATTTGCAAATTCCGGCAACGGTTCAATTTCCGGCGAGAGATAGTGTTTTTCTTCACTGCTCGCTTTTTACTGTTCTTGATTGTCTATACTATTTGGTCCAACAATGTCTTTGGGACTTGATGTTTTTGGTTCTAAAAGCACAGGTTCTGGAAATTCAAGTTTGATGATTACTTCGGAACCCTTAATGGGAAGTTCAAACTACTTAGACCGGGCTTCTTATGTTGAGTTGTGGTGCAAGGGTCAAGGTGTTCAAGATCACCTAGCCAAGAAGACTAGTGATGGGGATGAAAAGGCCAGTGGGGGAAAGTTGATGCTCAATTATGTAGTTGTTATAGCGATCGATTAATTACAAGATAATGCCTTTGTTTCGTCCATTCAGACATGTTATTCAGTTTGGGAGAAGGCTCGTACTTTATACACTAATGACATATCACGTTTTTATGATGTGACATCTCAGATAACAAACTTAAAGAAACAGAAATTGGATATGTCTACCAACTTGGGACAGGTGCAAGCAGTTATGGAGGAATTTGAGAAGTTGATGTCAATCACTGCTAGTGTTGGAAAACAATAAGAGCAACCACAAAAATATTTCTAGTTCTTACACTTGCTGGACTGCCTAATGACTTTGACTCGGTGAGAGACCAAATTTTGGCTAGTCCTTCGGTCCCTACAGTTAATGAACAATTCTCTCGATTGATTCGTCTTGCTGCGCCACCCAGTCACACAACGGTCTCACCACCAACTGTTGATTCCTCTATTCTCGCATCTCAGACAATGTAAAATCGGACATCTCAAGCTATGGAGAATCGACGAGGAGGAGGTCGTTTTGGGAGATCTCGGCCCAAGTGTTTTTATTGTAATAAACTTGGACACACTCGTGAAGTGTGTTATTCTTTACATGGTCGACCACCTAGAAATACTCATGTTGCTCAAACCGAGACTACAGGTAATCAGGGATTTTCTTTATTTGAAGGGGGATATAATGAGTTCCTTCAGTATCGAGCAAGTATGCAGACATCTCCCCAAGTAGCCTCGATTGCTCAGAGAGATACTTATGTTGCTGGTAATTATTTTGCTTGTGTTTCTCAGTTTAGTACTCTTGGACCATGGGTCATAGACTCATGAGCTTCTGATCATATCTCTGATAATAAATCACTTTTGTCGAATATTGTGTATTCCCAATCTCCTCCTACATCCCTAGCCATAAGGCCATCACTATTGACTTATAATCGTCGTCCACGTCCAGCATCAGGCCCAAATGATTCACGTCATGCATCAAATTCTGCACCTACAGCGGACTTGTCTTATCCTAGTCCACCGATTGCACTCCGAAAAGGTGTACGATCCATACTTAATCCTAGTCCCCATTATGTCGGTTTAAGTTACCATTGCCTGTCATCACCTTATTATGCTTTTATATCATATTTGTCCATTGTTTCCATCCTAAGTCTACGGGTGAGGCACTATCTCATCCAGGATGGCGACAGGCTATGGTTGACGAGATGTTTGTTTTACATGCAAGTGGCACTTGGGAGCTTGTTCCTCTTCCTTCGGGTAAGTCTATTGTTGGTTGTCGTTGGGTTTATGCAGTCAAAGTCGGCACGGATGGCCAGGTTGATCGGCTTAAGGCTTGTCTTGTTGCAAAAGGATACACCCAGGTATTTGGGCTTGATTATAGTGACACTTTCTCTCCTGTGGCTAAAGTAGCATATATTCGCCTCTTTTTATCCATGGTTGTTGTTCATCATTGGCCTCTTTATTAGTTAGACATTAAGAATGTTTTTCTCTGCGTGATCTTGAGGAAGAAGTTTATATGGAGCAACCACCTAGTTTGGTGTTCAGGGGGAGTCCAGTGGTCTTGTATGCCGATTTAGTGTTATCGTCAAGGCTCTAAGGCATACTTTTCCTAGCTAGTAAATGTAATCCTGAAAAGTCAACACTAAACAATTAATATTTCACTGTCGTAAATTTCTTCAATTTCTTTGTCCATATATTTGGTATTAATGCTTATAGATATTAGTCTTGGATTACACATACATATTTGTAGGGTTTTTTTTCAATTGCAGCTTTTTTCATTAAAGCCTATGCTTTGTTTGCGCTTTGCGCTTAAAGCCCCAACAGACCTTAGAGCTTTTTTTGTGCTTTTAGCTTTGATAACACTGAGTTCAGCACAATTATTCAGGAGTTCGGCATGACTCGTAGTGAAGCTAATCACTCTGTAGTTTATGGGCATTCTGCTCTAATCTGTGTATTTACCTGGTGGTTTATGTTGATGATATTGTTATTACCGGCAATGATCAGGATGGTATTACTAATCTTAAGCAGCATCTCTTTCAGCACTTTCAGGCTAAGGATCTAGAAAGATGGAAGTATTTTCTAGGTATTGTGGTCGCTCAGTCTAGCTCACGTACTGTTATTTCATAGCGGAAGTATGCCTTAGACATTTTTTAGGAGACAAGAGTGATGGGCTGCAGACCTGTTGACACTCATATGGATCCGAATGCTAAGCCTGTGCAAGGACGGGGGGAATCCTGCGAGATATAGGAGGTTGGTTAGCAAATTGAATTTCCTCACAGTGACTAGACCTGACATTTCTTTTCATATGAGTGTTATAAGTCAGTATATGGATTCTCCCTGTGATAGTCACTGACTCACTAGGATGCAGTTGTTCGCATTCTTCGGTATATAAATTCGGCAAGGATTACTATTGAGGATCGAGGCTACGAGCAGATTGTTAGGTACATAGATGTTGATTGGGCAAGATCACCTTCTGATAGACGTTCTTCGTCTGAATATTATGTTCTAGCAGGAAGTAATTTGGTCCCTTGGAAGAGCAAGAAACAGAATGTAGTTGCTCAATCTAGCGCCGAAGCAAAATATCGGTCCATGGCTATGGCAACGTGTGAGCTAGTTTGGGCCAAGCAGTTGCTCAAGGAGTTGAAGTTCGGAGAAATTAGCAAGATAGAACTGGTATGTGATAATCATGTTGCTCTTCATATTGCGTCAAATCCGGTATTTCACGAGAGGACTAAACACATTGAGATCAACTGTCACTTTGTCAGAGAAAAGATACTCCCAGGAGATATTGTTACAAAGTTTGTGAAGTCAAATGCTCAGCTTGCAGATATTTTCACCAAGTCTCTTGCTGGTTCTCGTATTAGCTACATCTGTACCAAGCTCGATACATATGATTTATATGCATCGGCTTGAGGGGGAGTGTTAAACAGTTAGTAATGTATAATATCCCACATCGAGAAGTGGATACCTATTATTATGTAATCACTGTATAAATAGCACATTGTACAACACTTTAGGCATAACTAATAAAACTTTTCCGTGTTATACTTCTCACAAAATAGAAATGAGTCAATGACTACCGATAACTATGAAAAGAAAGGTTAAAAGAACAAGCCGAAGAAGCAATGTTGATGATTAAATTTGAACATATCCTTGCAGACACTCAATAATAAAACATATAGAGGAACTACCGTCCCTACATTTGTAATTTACAGTACCTCCTTGGTAAGGGTTATGAGTAAAATTACCTTTTAACCCACAAAAAGAAGGCACTCAATGAAAAAAAAGGGTCAATGAGATAACTTTGCCCAACAAATACAAATCCCTCACTTGAAATTCAAATGCATAGTCACCACTATCACTGGACCATGAAATACCATTACGGAGGGATAAAAGTTGAAGCTGATTCCTGTGTCCAGAAATGGTTCAAAAGGCGAGAAGAAAATTTTGAACTCTAGTCCTGTAGGGCATTTTGACTGTGAGGTGAGTCCACCAGAAAAGATTGCAATGTGAGCGGTCATAGTGTGGAATGCATCAAAAGGAATGGAGGTACGAAGAATTGTGAAATATATATTGAAGTTTGGACATATGTATTATTTGCAAATAATGGAACATTATTTGAAAGTCAATATTTGTTTTACAATTGTCTGTTATTCAGCTTAACTTGAAATAAAAAATTTAATGTTGCAGAACTGGTTTGAGGAGTACTGCAAGTGAAGTAATGGTTTTCACTCTCAAAAGTTTTAACTTTTTTCCAAGTAAATTCATGTCCAAACATAATAAGGAGGGCTCAACTTTCAAATACTCTTTTTCAACTTCAACCTGAAATACTCATATATATGCAACTTCAACTACATATTGTCCTAACAGGCCTGAACCACTAGATGCTTGTCTGAGTTGTGCATTCATATTGTATTGTATTGATACTTTAAATACAATGTTTGTTATGTAAAAATTATTATATTGTATTGTTAATCTATTGTTACGTAACAATGAAAAGAATCATTTTATGTAACAACCAGTTTCGTGCGGTTAGATCGTTCCGTTAATTATCTTTCCCATTTTGCCCATACTATTATATAAGAATCTCATTTTACTCTTTACATTGTTTTTCTCTATCATTCTACCCTTTATCATATTTGAATTCGTCATATTTAAGCCCACTTTTTCATCAGTACTCCTTCTTGCTACTATATAAGTACTCCTTGCTACTTTCTTGACAAAGATCATCATTTTTTTAGTTTTCAATCGTTGATAAGTTCAACATCTACAGTAATTAAGGGCATTTTAGTAAACTTAGTAGCTATTTTGCAGTGCAATACACTCAAACCAAGCAAGAAAAATGTTATTAACAGCGATAAACAATACAACCTATCCAAAGATCATTTCAAACACCACAATAAAATACAATATAAAACGATACGTTGGGAAACGATAGGAAACAACAATCAAACGGGCCGTAAAAGAATGCTTACTTGAAGTAGCTCCAAGGACAAAATGCGTGTCTTAACAGTAACTTCATCATTGTCTTCCTTTATGCCCATCTGCAAACTCGTTTCTATCAATACAAAGTCCAGAGATTTCCTAATTACCTTGCATCAATGACCAGTCATGCAAACCTTGCAAAGGGTTCGGAAAAGAAGTAAGGCATCGTGCTGTCCAGGACTCATGCTTTCGAGCTCAATTCCTCTGGTTAAAGTTATAAATTGTCACACAATTTGTAGTTAAACATCACAGCAAAACATGTTTGCTTTACAAGAAACATGTCCTCAACCCTGAATACATACCTTGTGACCTTTTCACCATCTTCAAGCTGCACGACTTTCTCAAGAGCAGCCTCTAAACCCTATATTCCAATGAGAAATTATAATAGGTACTTATCATAAGCTTTTACATGACAATACTGTAATGGGGTTAGTAAGAATGAAGTTTCAGATAATATGCAAAACACCTTAATATCAGCACCACCAACGAAACTTTGAAGTTCCTCAACTGATGCAACAGATGTATCTTTAGCCTGAATAACGTTAGGTGCATCTTCCCCTTGTGTTATTTCTTCATTTTCCGGATCATTACAGGACACTTCCTCAACCTTTACGTTTGACCCGTTAGGATCAGTAGTTTCCTGGTGAGCAACAGATCCAGATGAACTAGAAA